>JAVQJL010004296.1:0-15226 GCA_036024295.1 Nannoperca obscura
TGTCTTGACTCTATTTTCTATTCATTTCACAACGTATGGTGGTGAATAAGTGTGACTTTTCATGGAAAACACAAAATTGTTTGGGTGACCCCAAACTTTTGAACGGTAGTGTATATCAATACAAAAACCAGCCCTGCACTACTTCTTACTTTTGTGGACCTACTTGTTGTGTTTTTGTTTGACACTGAGCACAGGGGGTCAAACATTGAGCTGTATTCTTCAAATTTAAGGTAGAATCAGATGCCTCTGAGGTCATGCCCTCTGTATTTCTTCTGGTATTTTATTTTAGCAGCCTTTAATACATTTTACAAAACAACAAAACATGATTTGCATTTTATAGGCTGATTCTAATCATTTCAAATTATTATTTCATCAAAATAAAAAAATTGCAACATACTTCAGGCACATGTTGGGTAGACATTGACTCAGTAATTTGTGTATTTCATTTAATTTGATTAATTGCAAAAAAAAAAAAAATTATTTATCAGTATTTCTGTATGACCTCATTATTTAAAAAAAAGCCCTGGATACATTTGTGAAATTTTGGTTGTGTTTCACTGAAGTGTCTTTCCCACCACTAATGCAGGCCAATAACTTGAACAAGCTGCATAAAAGAATGGACTCACGTTGACAATGTCATAAGCAAAGGACAGCTTAAACATCGGATCCAGCTCGATGTCTGACGCCTTCAGAATATCCTGCAGAAATAAACAACAACAGCAAAGAATGAAGTTTAAATTCGAATTAGACACTAAGATCACTGGGTTAGGTAAAGTTAATATAGCACCAATATTGCAATGGTGCTACATTAACTTTACCAAGTACCGATGGGTTGTTTTGAAAAAAAAAAAAAAAGGATATATCACATAATATTAACAATCAGTAACAAATAGTGACATGTATGTTTAAAAAGAGCTGGGTGAAGGTATTTTACCTCGAGTGAGTTTTACTGTGAGAATTAGTTGCAACTTTTAAGAATTTAAAAGCACCTATCTGAAGTGCAAACGAGCATTCAAGTAGCATATTTACAGTGATGCTTTACATTATGAAGTGTGTATACATGCAGTGCAGGCTAAGCACTGACCTTCAGGCTGCCTTTCCTGCAGTACTGAATGACCAAACAGACACTGGCTGGTTCGATGCACACACCAAAGAACTGCACCAAGTTCTCATGTTTCATCTCTTTCATCTGTCTTGAAGAATTTAAGATGGTTAGGCACACAATATATCATTTCATGAGTGCAGCTAATCTGTCTTAAAATTAGAATCATATCCATAGCATCTAAATGGTTATTTGTTATAAAGGTAGAATAACATCTGCACCATTATTTTAAGCTCAAGATATTTCTTCTCCGACATCATCTGAACATTACCTGACTCTTTTTAGTTTGATAAACCGTAACTGGATTTTACTACTGTTACATTTATCAGAATAAATACAAACAACAGATGAACGAATGTGTGGTCTAAAACAACAGGAGGAACTTTACCATATTGAACTCTGTGATAATTGAAGGTTTCTGGAGATTACTGCTGACGTGGTTCTTGATGTACTTGATGGCCACTTGATTTCCCTATATGGAATAAAAAATCATGGAGAACATATAATAATAAAAGAAAACACTCAGCAAAGTTACACATTTCCATCAAAAATCAAAATTCTAAATGTACGTTGAATGATAAATGAATAAAGTCTTCCCTATACATATACAAAGTGAATGTCATTAGCAATAAAACACATAAAATACATACAATCAGGGGGGTTTTGCTGTTATAACCTTAATTGGTCTGGTGTGACCAAAGTGGGGGGAGTACAAAAGCAGTAACAATGGCTGGACCTTAAGTTACTGGCTGTTAAGTTCCTGTTGGGGAAAAGCCTATAAGATATAAACATTAATACCTTTTATCTGTAATTGCTGCTGTTCAGGAAAAGTCAGGCTTGATTTAAACTGAGTAAAACTGGTACCTGGTAGAGACCTATGGTGGTGTAGACATGCTCTTTCCCTGCCTTGTCCTTCAGGCCATAGCTGTTGTTGGAGAAATTGGACTGAGATCCTCCGCTTCCACTCTGACTACCTGTGGTGCTCAGAGAAATACCCTGTGTTCCCTGGAGGAGACACAAAAACACCAAACAAGCATGTGTATAACAAGAAACCAGGCAGGCAAACACACACACTGTGCTCCACTCTTTATTCTTCATTAACGACAGATCTGTCCTAGTGCTCCTACTGAGTGCTCCCTGATGATGGTGATGTCGCTGTAGTTGATCAGCCACCAGCAGGAGTCATCAAGCTTCGTCTGGAGTCGGAACTTCTGTAGAATGAGGACCCCGATGCACAAAACTGCTAGCACACCGATGACGGGGAAGGTGACAAGCAGAGCCAGCAGGGCGATGTCTGTGTCCCATCAAAACAGGAAATGATTAGTTTGGTCTGAGAGCATGGTTTAAACACGTATAACATCATGTTTTATGAGTGTTAGTGGTCTGAAGGGAAACACAAGAGTGAGATAAATGGTATATTTACTGGTTGCATAAGGGCTTTGTTACTTTACCATTAACCAGCCATTCACACAGTTCGTTGTTGAAACCACATTCTGGTTTATCAGAAGGAGGTCTTCCTTTTGGCCAGACCACAGAAGCAAACATAGACGTTGGCCTGAAATGACATTTTTTTTTTTTGTGATTTCCCAAAATGTGTTTATAAAAAAGCTATTAAAATAATAAATAATGATAAAATAAAAATATTGTTTCACTGAGTAAAAGCGTCTGTTACCGGACAGCTTTCGTGTGACTGTCAAAATGGAGGATGGGCACAAACTTGGTGAAGTCTCCTACATGCTGCAGGTCATAAATGGAATAGTCCAAATTTCTCTCCCCCTCTTCGTCAAAGTGGACTAGTCCAGAGGCACCTGCAATGATAAGCCACTGCTGCATGAAACTGTCTCTGACAATGATGTGCTAGTCTAGCGCTTTTAGTGTTTTGATGGAGAGTTAGGGTGCAATGAATCCATAAGTCAGTGGAACTAAGGCCTCTTTAAGGGCCAGTACACCTGTAAAAAATAAGAAACTATAACAAAAATATCAAATAAATGACTGCACACAATGCAATGCATTTTAATTTTGAGATACAGTACCTGTCTCTGAGTTTTTACAAACACTCCAATACAATGGAGATGGAATAACATTTTACTTGCAGTGGGTTTTTAACTGACATACAACAACATAGTTTTAATTGGAACTACTTTGTCTCCATATGACAGTTCTGTGGATTACTCAGACTAATCAGGACACTTTTCAATGATGTGAGAGCCACAATCCAAAACTCCAGGATTTGCATACTATTCCAGATACCACCAGAGGTGAGTTAAACTGATGTATAACTATTTGCACACATAGTTTGTCACATTAATTGAAAACTGAATTGAAAGATTTTTTATATGTAACTTATTTTTTGGAAAATTGAGAAAATGTTTAAACATTAATATATAATCAGACCCCAGATTTTAAATTAATCAAACGGATATGGATATGTTAATGGATTATTTTTGTGTCAAAATATGATGCAACTATGCAGTGAGGATGTCACAGAGACTGTATGAGAAGTGATGACTGCCATTATTTATATGGTGACAGAACATGAACTCAATTACTCAACACTGAGTGCTTTAAGAGTACCAAACCATAAACTACTGAAACGATATTCTGTCATTTCCTTGTAAAGAGCCGTACAAACACACTAACTAATAATTAAAAAAGAATTGACTTTGCATAAACATTTATCAAAGCAGATACCAACCATAAAATCGAATGTTTTTATTTTTTAATCTCTGTAGCAGCTGCCGTCCGTCATGAGGGTCTTTGCCATCTTTGAGGACTTCCTTCAGACCCATCGCATAAAGAAGCACTGCATCATGCAGATAGGCTGAGTAAGGGCTCACCTGAAATAAAACCATCGTATCTGAGTATCTTCACAATGAATGTGAAAGTGTTCCATCATCGAAAGCGTACGTTTGATTTTCAGTTCCTATCGTGGGTGCTCACCTCACTGTCAGATGTCAGGCTGCTCCGAAATGGATGTTCTTTTAGTCTTTTAAAAACTTGCTCAAAGAAGTCATAATACTCATAGCCGTCGTAGGATTTCTGGCTAATGATAAAGGCCATGTCAAAAGCTCTTATGGCAGCTTGGTTAATCCTGCTGTTCAGGGCATATTTCCACAAGTTATCCTGCTCAGGAAAAATACAAATATGATACACATGAAAAACAGGTTAGTAAAGAGGTGTGGAAGATAAAAAGTTTCATCATTTGATAAGAAAGGTGTACAGATGATGTTGATGATGATGATGATGATGGTGATAAAATACACCAGCAAACTTCAGACTTTACATGTATGGTACAGTAAGTAATTACAAGCTGTCTAATTATCAGAAAATACTGCCTGATTTCTTACATTTTTCCTTATCATACTTAGTACCAGGACTAAGTGGCTCTACACTGCAATTCAAGAACAACAGTGTTTCTTTTTGTCATCTACATGGATCAACTGGTGAGAACTTTTGAGTCTTTTTTATGTCTATTTGTATCTATTTTAAGTCCCCATTTTACAAGATGATCATGTTTAAAAAGGACTGTCAGCTGGAAACATTAAAAAGCCAGCTGGAGAGGATATTTTTATCCAATTCATTGAGTGAACGTTAGCTTAATTAGCTTGCTGGCTACAGCTGATAAAATCTGCCAGCGACATTTCAACCGAGAACAGTAGTAGAGAACTAAAAAGTGGGTACTTTGCCACCGTTTTTATTCTAAACATGTGCAGATTGTGGTGGTTGTTAGCAACTGGTCAGTTATAATTGTTTTAAAGGTCAAATTCTTTTTTTCCCATGTGTACATTCTTATTGGTCACTGTAACCATTCCTTCTGTTCACCCTAGCAGGATTTCAATGGAAGTGAAGGGGAATAGTATAAAATGCATTCTGAAGTTCAGCTGAAGCTAATATGAGCAGCTTAGGTTGGACAAATAAAGTGGGTCTCTTCAGAATTTGTGATTTAAAGGGAATTATATGTTGGAGCAAATTCTTGACTAACAACAGTTCATCCATCTCCTTTTTAACATAATTCGCTAAGCACAAATTTCAATTTTGGTCCCTGTAATGGCATGATAGTACCAAACGTGGACACTTAAGGATGCTGCACACATACTCACTACACCCGAATGTTGTCTGACAGGACATAGTTCCAGCACGTAACTACAAATTCATTTAAGAAGAATCCAATTAAAGCTCATCTGTCTTGGGTTTTACCAACATGCTTTTTTTTAATACCAGTTTTCCCACTTCTGTGATTTGTTTTTCAAACCTTGCCTGGGTACAGCAACAACTTACCTCAGCTGTTATGTGTTTGAAAGGTTTTACTCACCACGCTGCCACTGACCTCAAAATGCTGCACCAGGAAGAACACATAATCACCGTTCATCAGACCCTGTCGCTGAGCCTCTAGCAACAGAGCCATAGAGTCCTCTCGGTTTGTTAGCACCACAATCACTGGAGGACAACAGGAAACATTTCATTCATATAGAAACATCAGCCAAATCACTGGTAAAAATGTGCTTATATGTGGTTTTTAAGAGACAAAAAAGTCACAGTTCGCCACAAAGTGCTCATGGTCTCCGTACCTCTGGCAACTGTTGAGATGTACTTAACATGTTGATTAACAAGATGAGGATTGCTGGTATCAAACTTGACCGCGGCAGCCAGTTGGAATTTGGCTCTCAGCGGATCCTCAACAGTTGTCCATAAAGCATCGACTTTGTCCCAAGTGTTTGTGTCTAATCCTCCTCCAATCATCGCTACATGGCTCCACCCGAAGAACTCCAAGGTCTTCACCAGGACCTCTGAGCTTCTTTTAAGAGGAGGTACAACTTTGATGTAGGAATCGTAGATATCTCTGTTGTCCATTTTGGAAGATTGTCCCACAAAGCCGAACATGGGGATGTTCCATGCAGATGCAATGAGACCAGTGACCTGAATGTAAACCATAAATAACAACTCCGTGAAAGGTGTATTGCATTATACAGAGAGGTGTTTCTGTTATTGAGCAGGTGTTTCTGTTATTTAGCCTACATCCAATGATATAAATTGGGTGGACAAAATAATAGAAACAACTGTCAGTATAACGCAATACAATTCAACAGCACCACAAATGTATAAAGTTAAATCAACATCTCTTTAAAACAGTTTCAACAAAAACTGAACATTATAACCTTCACAATGGAACCATTTATTGCGGGACTGTTGTATTGGAAGGAATTAGTTTTAGCTAGTTGTACTTAATGAACAGACAACTGAGTGTTGGGTCTTTTCTCCCAACTTCTACATGATTAATAATCTACAGCAGCATGGTTTGAAAATGTATGCCTACACTCAAACCAGCAACTAAGTGTAACGTATATCAGTGTCTTCTGCATACATCTAAAAACCTGCACCACGGCACATTCTAATCTAAGTAATTTATATATAAACTGAAGAGAAGTGGAGGAAAGACTGAAAACTGTGGAATTCCTGTTCTACTCTCTAAAAAGGTTACACACAAAAGACAAGTCTAATAAATGAATTGATGCATCAATTTCCATATTAACACGTTATATATCACATCACCCGAATCATACCTCGGCTTCTTCAGGACATGCTGGACCAAATAGCGCAGACACATTTTCTTTCCACACCTGGTGGATGAATCCTCCCAGGGAAACTTTGGGACTGCAGTCTGTATCCGTGTACACAAAATCCAGACTGTAATTCCCCAGGAAGGAGGGATTGGTGTTTACCTTCTCCACGGCTATCTGTATGGCCGAGCCCAGCCGTAGGGCACTGAAGGGGAATGATATATTCCACGGAGCCTGGAAGCCAATGATCAGCTTGTGAGGTTGAGTCCCATTGTTGCTGTTATTGATGACAAAGGCACCAGTTAACACAAGTGTCAAGTGAAGCACCAATATGTGCCTCATGCCAAGAGAAAATACTGCCCTCGACATCACTCTCATCCTATGAGTTGCTTCATGTTACAGGGCTTAAATACCCAACTTCCCTGGTGATGCTGGACCGGTTGTTAGGGAGGAGAACATGTAAATATGTGTGGAAGAGAGGGAGGGAGGTACAAAGAAGCCTTACATTTTCTATTCTTTTCTGTCCTGTAATTCTTCATTAGAGTGTGTCCTACATTAGACTATCACTGTCATTGATTTCCCCATGTTTCAATCCATCATTGTATTCACTTGACGTCTTTAAAGTAAGGTAAGTAAGGAGGACTTATTTTCAAAGCATTAATCTCAAAGTAGATAATGATTAGATAAGTCTCAACGCTAACATTAAATGCCTTATAAAAAGTAGAATTTCTGTAAGGTATAATAAATAATAAAATAACGTAACTCATCAGATATCTTTAAGACAGAGACAGAGAGAGAGAGAGAGAGAGAGAGAGAAAGAGTTAAGTCCCTGATTATATATTATTAACCATGGATCAGTAAATTCCAAATAATCACATTCAGTCTGCCTTTTATTGTTGCTTACGTTCATAACTCCAGTGTCAAAGTTCATCATAATTTCTTTTGTCTCTAACATTTTCACTGCATGCTAACACACAAATGTGAGGGGAGTGGAAAGTGACTGGTAACTTCAAAGAATGTGGTATAATTTAATTAAGAAAAAAAAATTGTCAATACAGCAAAATTCCAGTGACAACAGTGCTGTAGATCTCCTGGGAGTGTTATCTGCTAGAGACCATGTAAGGCAGATTGAGCCTTGATTGGTGCAGAGAAGTTCTCACACACCTGTGTGCAGTTTAAGGTGCTAATGACCTCAGGTGGGCAGATTGTATATTAGAGGTGTTGCTGACTTTAGCTGCTTTTTCCCAGGGGACTCCTGCTCAGCGGGTCCCAAACTACCTTTGCTAATCCCACCAGGTAACCTTTCAAAGTTTCTCCTAATGAACATTTACCTTCAGCTCACTGTCCAGCAGAATCAAGCTGTTCAGACTAGAAAACATGTTTGAAGTTCAGTGTGGTGTTGGTTGGATAAGTAAATAAAAATCATAGAGTGGAGTTAACAGCCTTACTTGGTCTGTTGTGACCAGTAGCTTATGGTGGCTAATGTTAGCAGATGTAACTAACATTTCTTTGTAATCTCTCTACTTCTACTACAGTTTTATATACATTTACATTAGCATTCGCTATCATTTTGTAATGTATCCTCATGGCTGCTTGTTAATGTCATTGTTTTGCTTTAATCGGTGGGATCAAATGTGATGCGCAGCTTCAGCTCATCTTTCTCAGTTTAGTGTTAAGCATCCGGTCAAGTAAACACAGGCTGCCCACAATCTACTGCTCCTGCAGATAACATGATTCTGACCTGAACAAATGTAAATATATTGTCTTTTGTTTTAGTCAGGCTAAAATTTGACTTGACATTTATTTTCTTTAAGTGAGTTTGCCAGATGTCTTATCAACCATTTTAAATCAAAGGGTAGGCTAAATATCAACGGCACAACTGCATTAGTTTTAGCAAGGTGCACCTAAATAAACTGCCAGAGTGTAGCCTATATTAAAATGTTTTCACTTATTAATCAGGGTAAGATTCTACTGAACATACTTGCTTTATTTCAAATCTGAGCTTTCAAATTGGAAGTACATTCTGTAACATTTGAAGATTCTTAACTTGAAGAATTATACACTGTATGACAATCTACAGGTCGAACTGAAGGTTGTTTTAACTAGTCTGTACTGTAAGTACAGAATATTTCCACATTCTGTAAATATAGGACTTTGAACATGATCAAGAGATAAAACTGACCTTTCATCAGCTGCAGCATCTTGGCCTTTGACACTGTTAAATTTGGTTGGTAGTTTATGGTTGAACAGCGTAATGAATTGCTCAACACACTTTATTATTACACTTCATGCTTTTTTTTTTTTATCAGTGCAAGTGATTGTGGCCAAGGTTCATCTGATTTTCTGTGCATCACCCTTCAGAGCAGGGGAGAAGGATCTGCTGTGCAGACCTGCCTGTCAGCTAGGAGCAGAGTGGAACACCTGAGAAGACAACAGCAGGTAGAAAAGCCAGTGACATTTGCTGCAGCATTGCTCATTATGATTTTCTCTTGTTTTTAGGAGCCATTTTTACAAACTGATTTTGTCTAATGAACTGTCCTTGTAGCTGAAAATATTTTTTGCTTAAAGATGCATATTGATGACTCACTCTAAATAAGCAACAACCTTTACTTTTCTTTACATTTTTACCACTTTAACTTTTAAATCCTGTTAATGGCCATAGAAATATTGTAAAATGTTCTTGTTCCCCATTTGACTCTTGGTATGTTTTCATAAAATAATTGACCTTAACCTCCAGAGTATTTCAAAATTATGATGCATGAACATGTCTCAAAGATCAAGAACAGTTCATTTAATGCTTAAGAAAATGCACTTGGTACACCTTAAGACTCGTGCAGCATCAGGTTAACAGTTGTTCCACTGAGGACCAATGTATATAAATATTGTACTGAGCCTGCTATGACTGTATGGATTGTTCTGAGCTTTCATGGGTTGACACTTGAGTGATTAGGATTAACTGTTGCATAAGTTATGTAGACTTTGACCTCTAGTTATATGGAGATAATATCAAGAGGAGTTTCAAGGAGCTCAAAATTGCACAACAGGACTGCCTATTGGTCTTTTTTACTGAACTTGTATTAAGATAAAATATAAACCACTTTCTTCATCCCAGCACCATGGACTTCCTTCTCCAGTTGCTGTTCTCCCCTCTCCCGACCCCAGCCATCATCTCCCTGTTGGCCCTGGCAGCTGCTACCCTGTTTTACCTCAACACGCGACCCAGTCCCCTCCGGACCCCCACTGACCTCGAATGCCAAACCCTGGGCATCAAGGTAACGGGTGCCAAGCTGTTTGTTATATGCATTATGCATCCAGATGAACGCACAAATGGGATTTATAATGTATTCTACAGTGAAGTGAAAATGAAAGATGAATAGTGAAATGTACTTCGTCTGGAGTCCTGGGTTGTTGTTGACCTGAGTAATTCTTCTTGATGTCCTCAGGATGGAGCAAGGAAGCATGCACTGCTTGAGGATAACAACAACCTGATATCGTATTACTATAATGATGCCAAGACCATCTATGAAGCTTTTCAAAGGGGTCTGAGAGTTTCAGGTGGTTAACTTTTTCTTATCGATTGCTCACATGAAGGGACTTCATGCTTCCAGCCTGCTATTAGATTTTCTGATATACTAACAATTTATAAAACTTTTCTTGACATGCAAGTCATTCCCATATAAATAAATGGCTACGACAAGGATGGTGTGTAGGGTACAAGAATTTCAATTAGTTGAACTGGTGTTGCCAGTAAGGGTCATTAGGATGTGTTTGGTTTAGAAATTGCAGAAAGACTCCTTTAAACTACTAGAACCTAAGAATCATCGGGGGGACTGCTAATGGCTAATTCAGCATAGATTGCTGCTGATGGGTACCACATGAGAAGTATCTAACCTTGGCAATGATACAAATATTCTTATTTCCAAAAATCAAGCATTTTTTTAACTAAGAGCGTTGTGGCCAGCTGAAACGCCTAAATGTGTTGCTTTGACACTTTTCTCCTAATTTAAAACGCCTCTAATGCATTACCTGCTGTTTAATGTGGAGCCCACTTCCCATCTGCAGGTAATGGACCATGTCTGGGCTACAGAAAACCAGGAAAGCCATACCAGTGGCTGAAATACAGACAGGTAAAACAGCATGCAATGCCATTCAACACTGGAAAACCAAGGTGAACTGTGATTTTTCAGCTGACCTCCTACTCCACTTCGTCTCTATGAAGGTGTCTGATAGAGCGGAACACCTGGGGTCAGGGCTTCTTCATAAGGGTCTGAAGCCGAACCCCGACACTTTCATTGGCATCTTTGCTCAGAATAGACCTGAGGTAAGTGTGGATATTGCTTAGGGGATAACTGGGTGAAGTTTCGGTTTGAACAACATATCATAAATGCGGTCTCTTGCAGTGGATTATTGGAGAAATGGCCTGTTATACCTACTCCATGGTAGCGGTTCCCCTGTACGACACCCTGGGTCCTGAGGCTCTCGAGTTCATTATTGACCAAGGTAATTGGAGCTTCTCTTGCACTCTAATGCTGCTAATTACAGTGCAGCGTCTGAGTCCAGTAACTCGCTGGTCCCTATGGGGGGTGTCGAGGTGTGCTCTAATCTCACTTATCACACCAGCTCCGTCAACCTGTGCTTTTGATATCTGATCACTTCTGGACAATTTATCACAAGACAAAGCATGACTATTAAAGTAGGTCTGCTGTTCTCAATACTGCTTTTCTTTTTATAAATCATGTTTTGTACTCTGTACAATCAGTAACATTCATTGTTGACAATAAAAAGAATAGAATCTTGTGCAGCTGCTTGCCTCTATAATACCAAAGCGCTGGTGTCAACTTTTTTCTTCTGTCGTACTGTGTATTTATCTGGTAATACAAGTTCTTTTTTTCAGCCGATATCTCCACAGTGCTTTGTGACAATCAGAACAAAGCAGAAACACTGCTGCAGACCCGGGAGAAAGGCCAGACTCCAGTTCTCAAAACCATCGTCGTCATGGACTCCTTCAACTCTGAGTTGGTCGAGCGAGGAACCAAGTGTGGGGTGGCCATTGTATCCATGCAGGAAGTGGAGGTACTGCATGCTGAACAAATCAGTGGTTATTGGGGTGGTCATTGCTTGTGTTTGTACTGCTTCATTTCAAGAATTGTATTATGTACTTAAACAAATACTGTGATAAACATGTGGTGTGTTTTTTTTAATTATTATTTTTTTTTTGTGTTCTTAGGCTCTGGGGAAAAGTAACCTTCAAAAGCCAGTTGTAAGTTTCTAATATATTCAATATACACACCAATTAGAGATTCAACAAGCTGTTCTAATGTCGTGGTTTAATGTCCCAACAGCCACCAAAGCCAGAGGACCTCAGTATCATTTGCTTCACCAGTGGAACTACGGGTGACCATTTTTAGACTTCCATCATGTTTGAGTCTTGCATTTGATTGCACAGTGATTAAATGCAGAAGCAGCCATGGATTATTTTTATTTTTATTTTTTTAAAGCCACACTAGGATATGTCAGTTTGTTGGTCAGTCCACCACCTTCATCCACCAGGATGAATCCTAATAACTTTGGGATCCTCTTTCTATAGCAGTCTTCTAGTCAAAAAATTGAATTTGTCAATACATTTTTGTTAATTTCTAGTCAACATGCTAACTAGATGAACACTGTACCTGCTAAACATCAGCATGTTGACATTAGGTGTGTTTTGGACCAAACTTTTCTGGGGACTCATTTAGCTCAAATCACTGTCGGCCTCGAAACTGCTGGCATTTAGTAGTGACAATACTCATCTGAATTATTTGCTTGACATCCAGCATAAATTAGTATAGACTTGATTATTTGTCAAGTTTTTATAAAGGGGTGTTTCCAATATGTATTACCTGAAATTAAATTTGATTGCAAGGTAAACTCTTTCTCAGGAAACCCCAAGGGAGCGATGCTGACCCATGAGAACGTGATCTCTGATGCTGCAGGTGTCGTCAAAGCCTTTGAGGTATGGATAATCGGATGAGGAGACTTGAAATACTTTGCATGTAGATGCCATAGACATGTTGCTGACTGAGCCTCTGTGCGTCCCAGACATCGGTTGTTCCAGACACCCAGGATGTCAGCATTTCATTCCTGCCTTTAGCACACATGTTCGAGAGAGTCGTACAGGTGAGGTCCACACCGTTAAGATCAATTCACAAAGCAGGTTTACAATTCTTGTATTTATAAATGAGACTTAAGTGAGGGTCGATTGTAGAGTTTTAATGACTTTGTCTGCTTCTTGTAGACGGTGATGTATAGTGCTGGGGCTAAGGTGGGATTCTTCCAGGGCGACATCAGACTGTTACCACATGACATGAAAACCCTGCAGCCCACCATTTTCCCAGTAGTGCCTCGACTTCTCAACCGTGTCTATGACAAAGTTAGTGATTTGTTGGACACAGCAGCCCCCTCTTTCTGCTTTACACATCAAACACTTATTTATTTATTTTTTTTTCTCAAATGCTGCAATCAAATCCTGTCAACAGGTTCAGAGTGGGGCCAAATCACCTTTCCAGAAATGGCTGCTGAACTTTGCAGTGGAGAGGAAATATGCCGAAGTGAGGAAAGGCATCATCAGGAACAACAGCATATGGGACAACCTCATCTTCCACAAAGTGCAGGTACTGCTTCTCTTCAAACAAACACCGATGTTGGACAGAAATCACTGAATGAAAAACATGCTTACCCTTGACTGCAGGAGTCTCTGGGTGGACGAGTGCGGGTCATGGTGACTGGAGCAGCACCCATATCTCCCTCTGTTCTCAGATTCCTGAGAGCTGCTCTGGGCTGCCAGGTAAACACGTCTTTTTCCAAATATGGTTTCATCTTTTGACATAGAAATGTGGGTGTATGCACCTCTTTACAATGGCCCTCTTAAAGCTTAAAAACTAAGCTTCTTGGAAAATTTAAGAGGTTGTCAACAATATGGTGTTGACCCAGTTTCTAAATGGCCATATGCAGTGTTTGAATCTTGGTAAACTCTAACACAGCAACTGTTTGGTGAGTAGTGACGTCACAAAGCTGATCACTTCATGTTGTCATGATAACCTGGTGGTACTCCTCCTTCACTCTTCTTTGACTGGTACTCTTAGATCTTTGAGGCATATGGCCAGACTGAGTGCACAGCCGGCTGCACCTTCACCATGCCAGGAGATGCCACCTCAGGTATGTAGTTCAAGGCAACTGTTAAGTCGAACTGTCACACTTGCTACTCTAATAGACCGTAACATGACCGTAGTTGAGTACAAATTAGTTTTTTTTTTTTTTTTTTTTTTAATAGTTACCAAAAACAATCCTATAAATGTCCTGTTTTACCACAGGACATGTTGGGGTGCCACTGCCTTGCAATGTTGTGAAGTTGGTGGATGTTGAAGAAATGAACTACTTTGCCTCAAATGGCGAAGGGGAGGTAAGTTCAGAGAAAGATAATGGTTCAAAACCAAGTGGTCAGATCTCAAGTGAATCATACCAAAGTCAGCAGAATGTAAATTATCACTAAACTAATAGGAAGTGGAGGAAATGTGTAACTTGGCATATAGATAGATAGATACCTATATCGATATACCGATATATAGATATATCGATATACCTATATATAGATATATATACCTAATAATTTTTTATTAGGTTGTGTTTTAGCTAACCAGAGTAGAAATTTCTACAAGTTTCGGTGATCCCACCAAGCACACATTTTTTTTTTTTTTTTTTTCCTATGATCACACTTACTCTACCACAGTTCACATAACATTTTGTGAACTGTGGTAGCAATTTTGCAGTTGCTATGCCTTAAGGCCCAATTTTAATAGCTTGTGTGCATGCATGCAGTTATAAGGTTTCAAGTAAAACACTTAATGGTCTACTGGTATCTCTTTGGCGGTCTCTTCCAGGTCTGTATCAAGGGTAGTAATGTGTTCAAGGGGTACTTGAAAGACCCAAAGAAGACTGCAGAGGCCTTGGATAAAGACGGTTGGCTCCACACTGGAGACATCGGAAAATGGCTTCCGGTGAGAACCAAAACCCAGAATTTCTCCTGCCATTACATGCAAATAAGTCGAGCAGAAGTACAACCACAAGCTCTTCTGGACTAGATTCATAGTGTCTGTGGCGCCCTCAAGTCATATTGGCAGATTGTATAGTGTGTTTTTTTTTTATTAAAGGTGGAATCAAAGAGGTTCTTAATAGAAGAGTTTTGAGAAACAAATTTATTGGTTTAACAGGAACGAAGACTTGGCACACTTTGAGAAATGTGCTTAAGTGTTAGATGAGACTATAGATAAGAATATCTGTCCACTAAATATAAAGCTGGAGCCAGGAGAGCTTTAGCTAAGGGCAAAGACTGAAAGCAAGCAAGGAAAGCAAAAAAAAAAAATCTGTAGTCTGATTTTTAATCAAACTAAAGGATTCAAGCCACAAAGTAAAAAGCCTTCAAATTAATGTCTTGGCCAACATATAAATAAATGGCCCATAATATATATATATATATATATATATATATATATATATATCTATATATATATATATCTATATATAGACTCTG
>JAVQJL010004304.1:0-14176 GCA_036024295.1 Nannoperca obscura
ACCTCCAGCTGAACCTCGCTAAGACAGAACTCCTCGTCACCCTGCTTCTCCATCCATCTCCCATGACCTCTCCTTCACCCTGGACTCCACGACGGTCGTTCCATCGCCCTCGGCCAGGAATCTTGGGGTCACCATTGACAACAAGCTCACCCTCACCGACCACATTGCTGCAGTCTCCCAATCTTGTAGATTCACCTGTCGGAGCACTCGACCCAGCTGCTGGTCCAGGCAATTGTGCTCTGCAAGCTGGACTACTGCAACTCGCTCCTGGCCGGTCTCCCAGCCTGTGCAATCCGTCCCCTCCAGAAGATCCAGAATGCAGCAGCACGTCTGATCTTCAGCGTACCGAGGTACATCCACGTCACCCCTCTCTTTATCTCCCTTCACTGGCTACCCATCGCTGCTCGGATCAGATTCAAGACCCTGGTACTGGCCTTCCAAGCGGTGAACAGGACTGCACCAACCTACATCCAGACCATCCTCCAGCCTTACACCTCCGCCCGCCAACTACGGTCCGCATCTGAGAACCGCCTAGCGGTTCGCCCTCTCAGAGACGCCCGCTCACACTCAAGACTTTTCTCCTACCTCGCCCCCCAGTGGTGGAATCAGCTCCCCACACCCGTCAGACAATCATCCTGTCCGACCACTTTCAAGAAAAGACTAAAGACTCATTTGTTCCGGGACTACAACAAATGTGACACATTGGTTCTACAAGTACAGCATATCGTGTGATATATTATATGACAATTGTTGTCTAGCTTGATTGTTCTGTGATTGATAATGAACGGACATAATCTGTTTCTAGATTTAATGCTCTTTTCGTTTTTGCCACTGGCAGCGATGTATTTATCTATAGCACTTGTGATTCATCACCAGCACTCATATTTTTGGATACGACATCTTGTTGTTTTCGTCCATGATTCTATGCACTTTATGTAAAGCTCTTATTTGGAAGTCACTTTGGATAAAAGCGTCTGCTAAATGCCTAAATGTAAATGTAAATGTTAAACCAATCAAAATGTCTCATTCTTCAAAATATAGCTTATATTCCTTATTGAATACCACAGCATGTGATGTTCAGTAGGGTTGTAGGTTAAACATGCAGAGTAAGACAGCTTTTACTGATGTATATTTGCCACTTTTCTAAATGATTTGCAGAATGATTAAACTTAATGATAGCGATCTTAATCACAATGTGTTGCTTTTAATTAGCTGGGAATATTATAAAAGCATGTAGAAATGCAGAAAATGTTAGAACTAGTCAAGAGGAGCCCAGAAACAGAACACAAACTCAGACTGGTGAAAGTAGATGCACAGTTTATTTCCACACAGATAAGAGGGCAAAGGGATCACTGAAGCCTGGGGAAGGCCGTAGTAAGGGCAATCGCAGTGGACAGTGTTGGCAGAGCAGAGCTGGAGAGCGGACTGGGCTGGCTGGGGCAGGGCCGAGTCAGGGAAGCAAGTGAGCTGGGCAGAAGGATCTCCGGGCAGATGGGTGGCCTGAAGCACAGGAAGTCAGAAGTCATAAAACACAACAAACACTAGTAAACTTAATCACTAGATTAAGCGGCCGGTCAGCTGTTACCACGGTGGAAACGGAATGATCTGGCAAAGACTGGGAAGTAGAGTCGCATATTTCAGTACTGCTGAGATGCTTATTGGACGAGCCACAGTTGAGGGAGAGGAGCCAACAGACCCCCAAAAATGGTCTTGCTGGCTATATAAGAGGTTATGTACGTCAATTAACATATAAGCATGCTTTAAATGTTGTGCCATCATTGTAAATATGGGATGAGTAAGTGTTGTGTGTAAATTGACTTGATAGACTAGGTGGCAACATGTGGCTTGGCAGACAGTGGTTGCCACCTACTTAGGCACTTCTGGCATTCCCATAAATACCAATCTAACCCTCAACCTCCTCTGTTGCTCTAGCATATGGCGTCCCTCCCCACCCCGTTTTCTATTTCTGTTTCTTCCTCTCCTTCCTCCTTTTAATAGGATCCTAAGGGGGTCCGTTGTGCCTGGGTGCTATAGCGTATTTCCTGCCGAAGTTTCCCCACAACGCAGACCGCAAGCCAATGAACCACAAGTAAGTTTGTAGTCCTAGTGAACTACAAACTAATAGAAACCTTGTAGTCTATAGTTTGCCTGTCCACTTTATTCTCTTTTGAGATGAATTATATCTGTATATCTGATGTTGTATTGATACTCTGTGGACAAAATGTATAGGACTTTCAGTGTATTTGATTTGTATGGTGTGTTATATTAGTTATATTAGTTAGAAACCACATGCACCCAAAGTGTTAACCTGTACAGCCTTCTAGTAAAGTACAAGAAGCCTTTGAAGCATCTTCTATTGTATTCTGAAAATACACCACTGTGGTTACAAACTACACAGCTATTTATTAAGAGACTACAATTGGACAATATCTAAATCAAAATGTGATACGGCAAGCTATGGGTCATTTCATGACTTTGGTAAACTGCCTCAAAACAGTTTCATCCTGCATCCAACACCAAGCAGACCTAATGCCAAAACCACAGGGAATAGCTACACAAAACAGCTCTATAACGTCCCTGAGCAACAGCTCCACGAAAGACAGCTGCCACTCACTTTACCAGCAAACGATGATAGTGGACGTTGCTTTATGACCTGTATGCAGCTCTCAAGGATGGTCATGCTCATTTTAGAATGGGTAACACAGCTGTTAATAATACTTACAGCATAAGTTCTCTTTAAATTCCTCCCAAACACTTTGCTCAGGAAGTCACACTGTACCCTGTAGTAACAAAATACGTATCTAGTTGTTACTTTTTTTTTTTTAAGTTCCCACATTCCCTTATTCCCTAACTTCACAGCTTGTTCCCTTGTACCTACATATAGTTTTTCTTTTTCTCATGTTACTGTATGTATTGGTTGTACAGTAACTGTAATCATCAGACCATCTACTTCTTTTCTTTATGTTTGGCAAAATACTTTTTTTCTTCTCCCTACTCCTTTTTGATGAGGTTATACAGTTGTTGTTTTTTTACGGAGTTGTGCATTACCATTAGCAGAGCAAATAAAAATTAAATTAAATGTGTGTATCAGTATGTACTTAACTGGCAGACTGTTAGTACAAGGAACAGGGAGAGATGACCCTGATCACAGAAGACATTATTCAGTATCATCACTTTCAAAGGTTTAGCATCATATGAAAAAATGTGTATGACTCACTGGAGAGTGCAGTAAATAAAGAGGACTTTATTTAATCAACTACCATTTAAATTATTTATTAAATGACTTTAATAAAGATATCATTAAAATATGTTTACAGAGGCTGTTAATGTAAAGCTATGTAATGTCAAATACTACACAAATGTGGCATCACATTCATTTACAAAGCACTGTCATGAACTGAAGTAAAGTCCAATTGTGATGTAAGTTAGATTTACTATTTATATAATTTTGATTGAGTGTGACGTCCCACCATGAACTGAACAACAAACAGCATGTTCATTCAACAGGTTGGTCAAGATTCACATTGTGACATGTTGATTTTGATGGATGGGTTTTGTTCTTTCTAGCAGCAGCATCTTTGAGGTGTCTCGTGGTTTAGGTGCATGTTGACAACTGTAAGAGCAGGCAGTGCTGTTCTTTTCCCTTCTGAATAATATATGTATCTATCTTTAATGGCTTCTGTTCCCATTTTATCAGAATTTTCAAATTAAAGTACATGGTGCTAGATGAAGTGGAGCAGTAATGCATTGCTAAAATTTCTTTTACTGGAGGCCATTATCAAACTGTTCACAGTCATATAATTTCAGGGTTGCAAATTCAATATATTGAATATTGACTGCAGTAGATTTTTATGTAGAGTTTTAATGAATTATTTAATAAGGGCCTAGAAGTGCTACTATTAAACATTAATAATGTGACTGAAAATAGAATTAGAATATCAACATTTACTTATAATGTAATAGGAATAAAGTAAATATATAACTACATAAATACAAACAAAGAATATATGAAGAAAGATGAAAAATAGAGTGAAATATATTTGGTTTGAAATTAAAACAATTGTGTGTTTGTCTGAAAAAGAAAGTTAAGTTTATCATTCTTTCTGTTATAGGGCTTTTCTGAACTTGGAATTATACTAGTATTCCAAACCTTGCTTAAAAAAGAAAATCATCTTATAAAATGCTGTCAGTCCTGCTCTTGAAAGCTGTTGATTTACCATTAGATTTCAAATCTCAGCAATAGAAGACAGCAAGACCATTAGGAGACCAGAGTTTCCTAGAGCCAAGGCAGCCAAGGTGAGAGACTTTATGAAGGACTCCTGAAACACAAAGTAAGATAGAAGTTAGAAACCTTTCCTAATAGATCTGTCTCACAGCAGTCTACATTTAGCCAAGTACGGTCCAAATGCAAAGTGTTCTCACTATGCCCAATTTTGAGGCTTTGGAAACTGACCTGTAAAAATGTGTTTTGCATCAACCAGTGGAAGTAGTTGAGGATATACAACTGTTATCATTTGTGTTTCACCACTGATATTGTATCACCAGAATTGGTTTTGAAATATTTTTTTGTGATAAGATTTTGAATACATGGTTGATTTATTAAAGTGATGCTTACTTGACTTATTGGCTCTGATGATTTTTGAGAGATAAGGACCCACTAGCCGGGCGGGGCAGGAACTAGCAGACCAGCTGACTGGCCAGTCATTGGGCAAAGCAGTTCTTTTCAGTGTTCTGAATCATTAGAATCAGTTTATTAAAAAGATTTGTAAACGATTAGTTTGCCAAATTGTTCAGTGCCTTATCACAGCTTCGAATGTGTAGTCCCACTCATTGAACTGAAACACAGCCCTACCTTCAGCTCAGCTCACTAACTACTGAACTGAGGACGGTTGTTAGTGAAGGATGAGCCAGTAAGCTGAGAATTTACTTGGACAAATAAACCTGAAGTAACTAAAAGCTGCTATAACAAATAACAACAAATAAAGTCCTATTATGCCCTAATATCTACAGCGTATATTTCTGCGAAACCTATGGATTGCAGTCCAACACCATTGCTGTTATATCATTGTACCTAAATGTTAGTTACCTAAATCTGTACCCCTGCACATTCCCTGGCGACAGAAATAACTGAGAAATGACCGGATTGTTTCAGGAAGTGATTCAGTTCAGTTTGTTCACCCAAAAGATGTGTTCTTTTGAACCAATCATTTGCAAACAACGCAACACTTGGAACACAGTCTTTGTAGTGGTACTGGTTTAAGAATTAAATATTTTTTTAGCTTTGATTTGGTCTCCACCAATTCCAAAGAAAGATAGCTCTCTTTAGCTGCTAAATGCTCCACTAAGTTCACCAGTTAGTCTCTAACTATGTCAGTTTGGTGTTGGGTGAGTAGCATCAAGTATTTTACAATGAGATAAAAAACTCTGAAATCTGTCTTTATGCCAACCAATGTAAAATATTAATTACACCAAGCAAAAGCAATATATTCACATTGGGAAATATGCTTATTTGCTACACCTATCTCATAAACATGAAGTTCCAGCCAGCAGGTGGCTAGACTAACTCAGAAAAGTTAAGTGACAAAAAGAGGTAGTGTGAATATAGATATAGATGGATGGATGGGAATTTAGTAAAATAACAGGTGTTAAGGTGTAATAACCAGATTACTGTGCCTCCTGTTCTTGGGAGTTAGAACTCCAGAGTTCCACTTGTTAGAATACACCTAATAGACCCTTGACATAGCAGAGATTTTTACCTGTCAAAGCAGGGAAAACACTGGTGGAATTAAACACAGTAAAGATGGCTGCATTTCATTTAGGTGATCCAGTGTCAAGGCTCTGATGTTGTGCATGTTCATTCCCTGACATGGCTTACTTGTCAACTCGTCTGTCGTGAAGAGGGTCTTTTACCCTTGTCACAGCAGGAAAAGTCACAGGTGTAACAAATCACTATCACAATGATGGTATGCAGACATGATTAATGCTATTAACATTTAATACGTTTGCATATACTTGATACCTACCCAGCAACCATGCTCTGATTGGTCAGAGAGGATGGCCTGTGTGTCGTCTGACCCCAACGCTGCTGGTCAAACAAACAAACAAACAACCATTAGAGGAGCACGTAGGTATATGTGGAAGCACTCAACAGTGCTCTCAATACTCTGCCAAGTCATGAAGAATAATTCCTTGTAATCATAATTCATTAAAGCAAATACATGTACAATTAACTCAATTCAAATGTTCATACAGTTTTTGACGTAAAAGTGCTTGTGCATCAGGAGGAGGAACCTAAATGAGGCAAGCCATGTCACGTAACCAATCAGAACATAGGTTGCCCATGGCTGGGGGAGGAGTAGTGATGATTGACGCATTCCCAGAAACATGGCTGCCACTGCAGTTACATAGAACACAGGATGTAAGTTTGATCAACCAGGTAAGAGGTGTTTTTAAAAGATGTTTGTGATTTGCAGATCTATTCAGAAATGTATTTGAATGCAGACCAACCTGCCATGATCTCAGTCACAGACCCAACTCCCCAGTGGGCCCAGTTAAAGATATATCTCCTGGATAGAGATACAAATAATACCAATATACTGAAATACTGTAAAAACATAACCCTATCATTAAATATTAACGCAAATAAATCTCACTGTTACACATTCAAACACTCAGTCCTCCAATTTGTCATTCACGTAGTCATGCAGTCAGTCTTCCATGTACTTCCATGTTACAAAAGTTATATTAAGTTAGCAAGTAAAGATTTTTTATTATAACACCTTTCACAGAACAATGTCACAAAGTGTCTCTCAATGATGCAAATAAGAGAGTAAGCCTAAGGCAGTCAAGTAGTGTTTACCTGTGTGAGTCAGGTGATGGTCTGAGCCCAGCTATTATTGGTTGAATCAGAGATAATGCCAGAACACAACAGCCTAGGTATGGATGGACACCAGCATGCTGCACTCACACACACACACACACACACACACACACACACACAGTGCAGTAATTGATAACTGTTAAAATAATAAAATAATTGTTATGATATGGCGCTATATAAATAAAATTGAATAACTGATACAACATCCCTCTCTGCTGGTGATGCATGAATATAACAGCAAGACTAAAAAAAATGTGTGTCATCATTGTCAATTCACATACTTGTACCCTCTATTTTCTACTGTTTATTATTCTTTTTTCAATGACTTTATTGAGCATTGTAACTGTATCAAAAAGCAATTTCCCTTCTGGGATTAATAAAGTATTTCTGATTCTGATTCGGATTGTAGTGGATGAGTGAAGATGCTATTGTCAAACATTAATAGTGTCCACAAGATTTTAAACTCACTGTTCTCTTACTGACATACTGAAACTATGAGAATACTGTAATTAATAAGTTAATAAGTTATTTTTTATTTTACAATGACAATTGACATGAAATATTGTGAGTCACTAGGACTTTATGTTTTGACTAGACCATTTAACGACTAGGTAAATGTGCATGTATGTGTATGTGAGCACTGTACCTCGCTCCAGCCTTTCCTGTAGAAAAATGGGAGGCTAAAGGCTACAATGGTCAGAGTGACAGTTAGCATCATCAGGCCTCGATGAACCTACACACACACACACACACACAAATTCACACAAACTATAATAGGATTAATACAACATCATTGCCGTGCTGTGTGTGTGTGTGCGTGCACGCATAATATCTACCTGGAACCAGACTTTCTGGCCGAGCACAGTTTGATTTGGCCAATCAGGTTTATAGAAACTGGCGATGAAGATACCAACACTTCCTGTTAGCATCCAGGCTAACAGCATTAGTGCCCCTAGAAAAGTAGAGGCAATTCAGCAGATTCGCTTCCCAATTTAAATGAGTTATTTATGTCTACAGTAAAAGTTTCACATGTACATATTTTACGTATACTGTAGGTAACTCAGAGAGAAAATAATAATAGAATAAAACTTTGTTAAGCCTAGACAGCATCACCCTGGGTAGATTTGACTGCACTAGATACTCAATGACCTAAATGTAAAAAATCTCCACCCACCATGCATTTTTATAATAACAGGTCCACGAGAGCCTCTTAGGACCCCTGGGGGTCCAGTGATGTGTTTTCTCTCAGTGGAGATTAACGGCTGGCGACCATGTTTCCATACTTTACCTACAGGAGAGACACAAATATTGTGCTTGTTAAATTCCTCCAAGGCATTTGGATTTTGACCTTATGAAGTCAGATAAAGACGACCTAAAACTATTCAAACCAACAGCAATAGATAGATTCACACCAGCTCATTCTTCAAATAAAAAATATACCACACTGAAATACTAGAAATACGACACAGGAGTTCAGTCTTTATAATTTGTGTGTTCTTTGTTTGTGTTTCTCACATCAATTGTTTGTGCTAAACTTTTCCTGTTGATGACATCCTGTTCCTGTAATGAAACTGATACCCCCTGGAATGGGTATCAGATGTCATTCAAACTGAAACTGTCATGTGACATAATAAAGCTTCAATGGATTGATAAGAACTTTAATTGGCCTTTAAGCCGCAGGATGAATACCAGGGTCAATGAGTTCAGTTTCCAAGGTAACACGTGTGTATACTCTTACCATACTGAGCATGTCCATTGGCTAGAAACAGAAAGTACTTTTGATCCAGATCGAAGCGGGCTGGTTCCTGATTGGTCAGTTTGACTGGTCTACCGAACTTGCACTGAATCGCTTTATTTGCCAGCCGCCATGACACCACGGAGAGACCAGACTGCAAAAATACACACAGAAAGGACAACAACAAACAAACATTTGAGTGGTGTAGGCTAAAAGTCCAATACAATGTAAAGTAGAAAATTGTTGGGAAATACATTTATTTATTATAATTATGATATGATGTTGTATGAGATGGATATCTCATGGTGGTGCCATACGCAGAGAGTTAGACTCATGATGTGGTTAGGCTAGTTTAACATAAAGAATGGAAGCAGGGGGGAACCGCTAGCCTGGCAGGGGGATACAGTTCAATCTGTGCAGTGTCTCTGGCTATAGCGCTGGTTGCTATATACAGTCGGTGAGCACAGGTTTTGGTAACTGCAGGTACAATGGTACCAAACTTGGTGACCTCGCTTTGACAAGTCTTCGGGACGCTGCCCACAGTCACTGCACCTGGCTTTTGTTAGACAAGAAATCTTCCCCCTAAACCACAAACTGATATTTTTACATTGCTCTGTTTATGTGCAGAGTAATCAAACTAGAAGCAACGTATTAATGAGCAGTGTTGGGAAGGTTACTTTTGAAATTTAATAGGCTACAGATTACTAGTTACCCTGTTTAGAAAGTAATAAGAAAACGACACGATAGATTTCAGGGAGAATCTGCCTCGTCCTTCACTAACAGACCAAACTGGCAACAAGTGTCGTTGTGTGCCAGCAAAAAGCACAGCATGTAGCATAGTTAGCATCAAATCATTTAGGCTGTTGGTGCCTGTAAAAATGTCACGACATAATGACCTCTGAGTCAATATTTAATAAAAACAGTAAGTGAATGTTCATGGGTGAACAATCACTATTCAAGCAGGACCACCGTTAGCTGTCCTAAGAGTTTCTATCCAGGCGTTTATAAACGGAGGTGCGGCTCTGCTAAAGGTGTCTGTTAGCTAGCTACTAGCTAGAAATAAATCTGTCATTAATGGAGATTAAACCTAAATGTACAGCTACTAGACTGACAGCAGCTAAATATAGAGCTACATTACGTGGTGAGACGAGAGGTCGGCCTAGGATACTTTATTTAGAAACTGATGTTTAGAATAGAATGATAATCATTTCACCGAAAGAATATATTTGGATGTAACCTTTTTGCAATCGCCAACATTTTGATTAGTAACTTTAATTTAATTACATATTTTTTCTAAGGAACTGTAACGGATTAGAATTACATTTATTTTTTAATCTAATTACGTAATGCTGTCACATGTAACTACTTACTCCCCAACACTGGTCATCACTACATGAGCAACACTCCCTTCAGTTCATTCTCAATCTGAACTATAAACTTTGCTCGATAAACAGCACAGGAGCAGTTATGAAGTTCAACTGGCAGTCTGGCAAACACCTTGTTTACAACACCTGTGTGTGTGTGTGTGTGTGCATGTGCTTGCGTGCATGTCCGTTTCCTCTCCAGCCATTGGTGCCTACAGAGGAAGGGAAGGGTAGGAAAAGTAGGCTCCTCTTTTCTCTCTCTCTGTCTATAATTCCCCTGCTGTAACCTGCCCATACATTATTGAGCAGTGAAGAACATTGTTCCACTGCGTTAATTTTTCAGCAGGCCAGGGGTGGACTGCAGACACACCCCATCCCTAAGCCGGGTTTGTCAGGTCACTGATGCGTACTGTCTCATATAGTTGTGTGTGTGTGTGTCGACTACGTGTTTGTTCATTTATTTCCTCTGACTGCCCTTATTTCCTCCTACAGCGCTAGTGGTAGTTGAGCATGATGATGTTCTGAAAGTCTAAAAGTCTTTCATAACATCATATAGCCCTGACATTCCTCACACGCTTTCACCATTTTAAAAAGACCCAGTACTTTTCCTAATGTAAAACATCTCTCCTGACATAAATTTCAATACAATCTTACAATATATTTCATTTGAATGGAAGATGGCGGGTTAAATCCCACATGTTAGGATACAAGGATCTCAGTGGATAAAAGTGCAGGTTATCTGCAGGGATGTTTCATGCAGGATTTTTAGCCATATGATCCTGAAACATGAGATGCTTCTTCTTTATTGTGTCCCATAATACAGAATTGATTTGCCTCCATAAACATAATAGCATAATATGCTCAGTGCACTGTGCTCCACACTCCAGTACTAAGGAGATTTTTCTTTCTGGATCTTGTGGGAAATTAAACCAGCTTGCTCCTGAGCAAGCACATATGCACACACATACCTAAACACACACATACACAAATTTGCATGTGAAAGAAAAAGGCAATCACACAAAAGTAACAGCAATATAGACGTGTGTATTGGCATATATTAAATCTTCCTTTAATTTTTATATTACATAATCTTTTCCACACCTGTGTATTCAAACTTTATTCTTTGTGTATATGTGTTTCACAGCATTAGCTGCTTAGTCTAGCTTTGCAAGTCATTTTGGAGATGGGGGAAAGGATTGCTGTAGGCTAAGTGATAAAGGTAAGCTTGCAAGCTGAGAGCGTAGCCTGTCGTGGCTAAAGGTTGGCTCATAGATTTACGACTGCCGTCCCTGTTTGCCCAGGCTGTTTAAAGAGGTAGACACTTTTAATGTTTGAGCTACTCTGATTGATTGTGGCCAGACACTGTCGCCTTACCCTTATATCAGAGAAGAGAACAGAGGAGAGTGATGAGTGAAACTTTTGAAGATTTAAAATTGTTGCCTGTGCCAAGCTAATTTACTTTTTTGTTGTCCACACTGACATATTGCATATGGTTCTATCACTGACTAATAATTTGATAATCAGGTCCAATGATTCCTGACCTTTTTCAGGTTCACAACTCTTCAAAACAAAGTAAAGTCTACTTGCAGCACCTCATCACTTTGCAGGTTTCTTCCATACCCTGGGGACGTCATGACTAGAATGAAGATCTTTTTTTTTTCTTTTTGTTGTTGTTGCTGTTGTTGTTGTTTTTCTTCTGTCTGGTTTGGTTATGTGTATAAAATACATACATAAAAATACACAATGGAAACATCGGGTCTAATGTATGCAGGATATGAATGCCATGTGTTACAAGCTGAAGTCTGACCAGATCAACTCTTAGACCAAAAAATGTATTAATAAAATAAAACAAATTAATAATGATAATACTTAATAATGAACATGTGACCTTAACCGAGTTATCTTCTGCTGCCCATTGAGAGTCGGGCAGTGCGAAGGTCTTTGGACCTGCAAGGCTGGAAGACCAGCAAGAGTAGAGATTAATGGCTGGCAGCATGGTCTCATGGGAAATGCAGTGCTGCAGGCAAGAAGGAGGAGGAAGCGTCACTGAGCCATGAATGGAGCAAAAAGGGCCAACAGTAATATGCTGGAGACGTGCCAAGGGATGTGTGCCATAGGGCAAGATATGAGCGTTTGTGCACATGCACGTGTATGTATGTGTTATGGACGTGTGAGCGTGTGTGGGAACAGAATAGTAAACAGCTGATTGGTTTTGTATAAAAGACATGCCATATATGTGTGTCCTGTGCACAGACACAGGCTAGAGGAAATCAGCAGCTGGCCTTGGTTTGAGTGTCTCTTAGGGATGAGTAAAATATCAGTTATTCAGCACATACACACACACACACACACACACACACTCAATAGATACACACTCAAACTGTACAGTTCTCTGCTGACATACAGCACATACACTGGCACATTTTGGAGCTCCTCCATTTCCCGTCCTGCGTACACACATACACACACATGTACATGAACACACTCAGCAAGAGGGCCAGACCAGTGTGCTAAATAAAGACAGGCAGTGGAACAGATTTTCACACCCAGCGGGGCCATTAGCAGCTCGGTTTACACCACCAGCAAACTTGTATCATCATCAGCATCACACACATCCAGACACCTGCCATCAAAGAATGATACATGCACACAAATTGTGTAAACATAAACAAATCACATGTAGACCCAAAACAAGCACCCACATACTTATTCACATCCAAACACATTCAGTCTATCAACACCGTGAGTGCGTTTTTGACATACAAGAGTAAAAAGTAGCATGCACCTGTGTGTGTGTCTGTGGGGGGGGCTAGGAGGGAGGTTGCTACTCATGGCTGCCACTGCAGCACCACCGCCTTCTGGGAACTGGAAAGTAGCCCGTGTGTGCGACGGCTGCCTGACTTATCTGCGAGAACTCAGGCATGTGGTTTGCATTAGGCTCACTAAAGCTGAGAAAACTGTCATCCACAAAGCTGGCGAGCTCTCAGACATACTGTGAAGAACTCAGGTGCGTTTTCATGAAAATTAGAAGAGGATATGTCCCTGACAATGGACAAGAAAAACAAGATTATTTCAACCCATCTAGCCACTATTCAGCCTGCATTACATTGAGTCCAATGTTTTTGCGTTCATCGTGAAAGAAAATCCTGATAAAATCCTGAGTACAGGCTAAAACAAGCTTTGTCTGAGCTCGTAGGTACATTATCATGCAAAAGTGGCATAAATCAGTCACTTGAAATGATTTACCTGAAGTCGCACAGCAACAGTGAACAAATATAAAGTGAAGATTTCATGTTTCAGATGCTGTCGAAACATGATTTCTTAATGTGTTAGCATATTTCTTTTCTTTGAAATATGTTCCAGTTTTGTTGTGTGCGGTCTTATTTATTTTTATTATTGTGTGTGTGACATTAGAGCCTAAAGACTGATGGTAAGAATAATTTAAGAAATAATTTAAAGGCTTGTTTTTGACCTTAAACTGAGTATTTGGAGGGAAATAGGAGAAATGTCCCGTGCTATAGCTCTTGTTATTTTAGAAATGAATCCACCAAGTTCTTCTCAATTATGAATTCTCACCCCAGGGCAGGCATTTGTACGTGGCACAGTTCTCATTAATGAGGGAGCGGATTTAATTGACTGTGTGCTGCAGACTGGGTTGTGAGTGTCCGTCTGACACACTAACCTGCACGCACACATGTGTGCGCGCGCACATACACACACACACACACACTCACATACCCCAGCTTTGAGTCGACCTGGGCCGTGGCTCCAGGGAGCATCCTCTGGCATGAGCTGTGCTGTATGCAAATGAGGGGCCTCTATCACACAGTAATTGCTTTGTATTGCACAGGAAGCACACAGCCGCAGCGTGGAAGCTAGAGCTGAGTTTGGTTTTGTGTTCACATTTATTGGAAGTGCATAAGAACTCATTGGTCATTGTGACTCTACATTTATGTCTTGGCTGTGGCATAAGACAAATGATACAGTAGCCTATGTTACCTTTATCCATGGTTGTTTGTAGTTTACAGTGGGCCTGTTCGCTGCACTTTCCTAAATTTCTCTTGGAATAAATAAAGTATATATCTATCTGTCTATCTGTCTGTCTGTCTGTCTGTCTGTCTGTCTGTCTGTCTGTCTGTCTGTCTGTCTGTCTGTCTGTCTGTCTGTCTGTCTGTCTGTCTGTCTGTCTGTCTGTCT
>JAVQJL010004309.1:0-25180 GCA_036024295.1 Nannoperca obscura
GAGAGTTTCAAAATATATGTGTGACACTATATATATATATATATATATATATATATATATATATATATATATATAAGATATATATGTTGTATAAATATCCAAATGTTTATGATCTCTCAGCGTAAAACTTTTAAGACCTCTTATACTCTCCTGCACTGGCACACAGGAGTAAGGTCTAACAGAACCCATTTTATGGGTTAGATGAAAAAAAAAGAAAACAATATTCTTTCTTTATTAAATGTAATAAAGCAGTGACTGGCCTGAAATGCTCTTAGCTGATTAATCACAGACAGCATTTTGGCATGTCACAGTGGGAACATCAAAGGTGTAAATAATAAAATGAATGATGGCTGAATTCCATTTAGCCAGTCCAGTTTTAGGGTCCTGCTATTTTTCTCATTGTCACACTGTCATGGCTTACTGGGACACTTAAATACGAAGCCATCATTACTGTTATTAGTAACACTGGTGCTTTTCCTTCTATGTTATAATGCTTGCTGTGTCCCTAATATGTGCCTGATATTTTTTTGTTTTCACAAACAGGTGGTGGGTTAGCAGTTGGAACAGTACTTCTCATAGGTGAGCTTCTCACACAAGGTCCCATTCAAAGCAAGTAGTTGTTAGTAGTTTAATGTGATGTGTTTCCTGTTGGGCAGGACATAAGACGGTGAGGAATCAATGGCAAGTTCAACCCAATCAGCTGTCAGTTATGGAGAGAAAGTTATTTCAGATTGGACAAAACAGCCTAAAAGACAGGATTGTTAAAACATTTGCGATAACTTCATTGGTTAGACTTTTGTGCTACCCTCACTAATACAGCATGGGGTCCCCACTAAAGATGAGATATTTTCCAGAAACTTCAAGGAAGTTCAAGTACACATTTCACTGGATATTCACTGGACCTTATAGCACTATATTATATTAGCAGATAGTATAACTATATTTACTGGTGTGTAATTTTGCTGTCTTAAACTGTTATCAGACCCCAAAGCCATATGTTATAGCTGTTTATAAATTAGGTTAACTTTGAGCAAATAATTCACGTCAGGTAACACAGCCTGTGGCGAATCGAGTGTATGTGACTTCATGTTAGACAGTAAACAGTGACAGTTGACTCTTCGTGATCTACAATTGGCCTTTTTGTCTTTCGGCTTCATGAGCAAGTTTGATTTGTTTATTATAGTCAAGTAATGAACTACTCTTACAACATAAGTTGTCTTGTGTGTTGCCTGTGCATTGGTGTTAAGAAAGATACATAATATGTAATACTTAATACTTTACGCCAGGCAGATGCACATATGCTACTCTTTCTGAAGCGTTATTGCTTTCAGGTTTCTGCCAACTCTTTGCAACTCAAATCTCAATCAAGAAGTTCAAAAGATTTTAAATGACACTGCGTGCCGAAAAGTAGCTTCAGCATTCATATATTCATGTATTTGCAAAACATCGAATGTATTCCCCAAACTGAATCCAGTAGCACTTTTTAGCACGCCACAGCTAATGATACTGTCTGTCTGTTCTCTGGCTATTTGTGGTTAGTGTGTCACTGTCTAGCAGAATGGCAAATAGACTAATGACCTGAAAGTCTCTAGTTAGAATCCCAGGTGTTCACACTTCCACTGTGATCCTTAATTGATATGCTCATCTGCAGATGTGTTATAGAAGTTTTCGAGAGTACATTCAAAGCAAGTGGGTTTTCTAGGGACATAAATGTCTCCCACTGTATTATTATTGTTATTATCATTCATCATAGGCTAGGCTATATTCACTGGTAGACAGTAAGGTTAAGGTAGTCTTGTTTCCCCTTGAAGCTGTAATTTGTGTGTAGCAAAGGCCTATACCAACTGATGATATTGCTTTGCCCTTTAATTCACCCCCCCAATCGATGCAGGAGTCAGTGATTATACACTAATGCGTTCTTCCCTTCCATTTTGTGAATCAATGTACGGTTGGTTTCATCTGGTAATGAGAGACACAGTAAAGGTGAAATGCATGTGTGAGCTCTCTTGTGTTTGTCTCTGAAACAGCACTGTGTGTGTGTGTGTGTGTGTGTGTGTGTGTGTGCACACTGTGCTGTCTGTTTTGTTGTGTGTGGGTGGGTGGGATGGGATGGGGGGTGGGGGGGTGGGTTGGAGTGTGTGTTTGTTTGTGTTTGTTTCAGGCATTCATCTCCTACAGTCTGCCCCTTTAGCCGTGATGGCCTGTTTGTGAGACACAGACATAAAATTATCAGACTGGTTGTTGTCTGCCTTTGAAGTGTCTTGAGCTGTCCGTCCTGATTTGTCAACCAGAGGGGGATCAGCCCAGTATGGCTGCTGTCTGAAGATCTCTTATCTCTTGTGCTTCCCATCTCTTACTATGTTGACCATGTATGGTTTCATTCTATTAGTTTTAGTGAATGTGTCTTTTAATGTACTCTTAAGAATTACTATTAAATGTGGCCTAATTGTACTTGTTTAAATATTTCAAATCTTTGGTGTTCACTTTAAATTAGAATGTTCTTAGTTTTGAGCATAGTTTTTATATTGATGTAGAAGACTATAATAAATACATTGAAAGTAGTTTTTCATAATCATTTCTGACAAATTACGCAGGCCTAACACACACACACACACACACACACATATATATATATATATATATATATATATATACTGAGGCATAACTACAGGAGTTGCATGTATAGAAACATGCAATGAAATGACAACACTGAAGTCACAATTACAAACAGATATAAAGGTAGGTTAAATATTAGGTTGCATGACAATAAGTTCAGTTCAAATCTTTATTTTCCCACAAGAGGAAATTATTTATGCAGCAAGGTAGCATAAAAACATAAACACAGTAAAAAAAAAAGACAATGAGACAACTGCAGACATTAAAAGTGCTGGCACTATTGCACAATAAAGAATACAATACAATGTTTGTAAAATCAAGAGGCCAAAGCACGTGTCCACAAATGACAGGTGCATCTGTTTAAAAAATGCTGTTTGAAATGTGTCAAGATGATCAATGTGGAAATAAATGACACCATGTCTGACACCATCAAACTGAATTGATAAAGAAGAACAGCAGCCATCCTCAAGTTGTAGCTTAACAATACAAATATATACAGTATATGGGGTTTGACAAATGCTAATAGGAATTTGACCTAATATAACTCGCCTTTGTAGCAGTATTTAAAATGGTGATTCTGTTATTTTAAAGCTCAAGTACTTTTCATTAAGTGTCTATATTTTGTTTACCTGGCGTATGGTCTGTATGAAGTTGAGCTGCTCAATAGAAATATTAGTACCTCACAGACCACAGATTCATAGAAGGGGAAAAACACTCTGACCTAGATATTTTGTCTCCTCCCCCTGCAGCTTCTGCAGATATGATTCAGGACTCCTACATTCCCACTCCCCCGTTTAAAGGCAAATTAAACAGAGGAGTTTACCCCCTTTACCAAACCTTAGCCAGAGCAAGCAAAAAAAAGGGAAGAAGAAAAATAATCCCATGACTGTCCAGAGTGACGGATCTACCTCAAAGATATGACCGTCCCCCACCCCCTGTTGCTCGTAAACCCCGCCACCTCCCACCCCCTCCCTTACCCCCCGCCTCAACAGCCTAATGACTCCTGGAGGTTCCATTTGTAAGGCTCCCATAGAAACACAGCCACAATAGGCCCCATCTTGAGAGGGCCCATCTGGGAGTCTTTGTGGGGCCTGCTGAAAGCCACAAAGGCCTGCTGACCTAGAAACCCATCAATAAGAGAACAGGGAGCCCCACCGACAACAAATTGAAGAGCCATGGAATTTCCTGGGCCATCCTAAGTCCGTAGGTGAGGACATAGACCGGGAACGTGGGAGGGGGGAATTCTCCGGATGTTTCAGGATGACACCTCAGTATGTCATTCCCAAGCTGTCAGCTGTATGCCCATTACCTTTAACTGCCACTGCTGCCTTTTGTCCTTGTGCCCACTGTTTGTCATTGTTTGGAGAGGCCTATGAAATCTTTACAAAATGATGATTGTGACAGGAAGCAGCAGTAGCATGCTGGGTAGAGTTATGTGCCCTACTCGGGGGGGGGGGGGGTTTCATGGTGATGATGCAGGCTTTTTTTGTGGGTTTGGGGTGCGGAATGACCGGGTGGCCAGTTTGTGTGCACAGAGAAAGGCTACCCTTTGGGAAAGTATGATTGAGGTTTAAAATCACTTGCTCAGACTGTAATGTCATCCCTCCAAGCTGAGAATTAGCCCCTCCACTTGTGCTTTAAAGTCACTCGTATAACTTTTATGTGCCTTATAACCTACTTCTGTGATAATAAGTGCACCTGATGTGAATGACACCGGAAACATAATAATGAAAGGATGCCATTGCCATCAGAAGCCACACAAAAAAGCAGAGATTCAAGTGAACCAGATGTCAGGAAGCATTTTGAGAACAGGCATCTTATCCTACTTCTGCCTCCTCCTGTCAGTTGTCCTGAAAGCAGGGGGTACCTTTGCATTCACGGGGAGGGGTCAGGTGAATGCATAAGACAGGTGTCTGCCTCTCACCTCCGCTGCTGTGTGGGGATATGATAGGTGAAAGTGGACAGGAATACTGACCTTAACAAGAGAGCTGAAGATGTCAGTTTGCCACTTTGATAGTCAGGTCACACAGTAACACCTATGTTTCTGTGCCATGTCGATTGCCTCTTCATCTGTTCCCCACAAAAGAAGAATGTGGTCCTTACATCAATTACAGTCAGCAGCTGTGATGTGATGATGATCTGCTGGATCTGTGGTGTCTGAATGAATGGTCAGACTGAGACAACATCCAATGATAGACTTGATATATTTTTCATAGGGAAGATGTTGTACCTATTTTAACACAAAATCCTTTCCTTAGGCCTTCCTAATGTGTTGGCAGTATGGCAGTGAATGACAGTTTCTTTGCGGTATATGTTTGTTTGTGTTTTCCACTCCCATTAAAATTCTGATTGTTGTTGTCTTTTGTTTTGTTTTTTAGAGGAGGACCGATATGATAGCTACTCTCGTATGATCTTAAAGTACTTCCTGGCAGAAGGAGTGGTGTGTCAACATGAACTTTTCGTGGCAGCGGCTCAAGATAACCCAGATGACATCTTCCAGGTATGAGAGGTGGTGCCGTGTATTCTGTAAGCTTTTAGGAAAGAAATTAGTTTGTTTGTCACAGTATTTGCAAAGTATGATTTTCTTTTTTCCAAGTTACAAGTCTTGACAAACAATACACAGAGAAGCTAAGATGGCCTCAATGTGTCTACTTTAACATTCCCTGTGCAACTGTTGTACTGTCAAAAATACTTTTTTGAAAAAACTTTTGTTTACCATTTAGTCATCAGAAGATGTTGGAAATATTGTGCCTACTTTTTTTTATGTCACAGTATATAAAACAGCTTTTGCTGTACAGTTTTCAGACTGGTTCAGGCTTGTCAGACCATGATTTAGCAGGTATTTTAGGTGCACAGCTTTCCCCAAGATGTGTCAGGGTCAGCGGGGGTGTCTGGGAGGTCGAGGGTGGCATGGTTGTGGCATTGTTGAAATGTTTCCCGATGCATCACTCTGTGAAGAGGGCCGTAGCCCCAGAAGCTGACTGCCACCCATCATACAGGAGGAGGGCCTCTCTCCCACTGATTGATAGTGGGAGGGGTCACAGCCTCACCCTCTCTTTACATATCAAAGGCTTATTAAGAGAGGGGGACTCCCAATGGGGATATATCACATCGTTTAGTGTTTTCACAGCTACATTCAAGGTATGTTAATCTTCACATGCTGAAGTTGTACTTTATGCATTAAGTTAACATGCATAAAGGAAACCAGCTTATTGGAAGAAATCAGTTTGAAGCAGGAAATCGGAGAAAGTGTTCACACAAACTGCAATATCTTTGACGTTTTAAACCCATGTTTACTTGCATCAGTTAATCAATCTTACTTCCCTCCCTCCGCTACCATGTTTTTGAACCAAGGCTAGCAAGATTTATTTGCATTATATTGAATTTTTGTGTTACTGGTTGCACAATAAAAGAACCATCTCTCTTATCAGAAAGTTTTTTTTTTCTTATTGTGCACATTGGTCTACATTTTACAAATAGTCACTTTAGAAACTGACAAAGCTCAACTTATTTTATGTCCAGTTTTTGTCAGACTTTGGATATAATTGGAATTGATACAAGGACACAACTCTACAGGGATCTTGCATCCTTCTTCACTGCTGCCACAGCGGTACTTTTTCCTGTCTGACAGCTTTGTCATGCACATGTGCTATTGTAAAATCCCCATTTAAAAACCCAGTTCAACATGGCCAAGAAATCAGGATTCTCCATTAAAAAAAATCGGTTTTATCTGTTAAAGAATTAAAGAAACCAGGTTGGCTTTTCATTTACGTAACATTTAAGAAATCAGGTTACTGCCGAAAGCTGACTCTTAAGTGCATGTACATTATGCACTGATAGATAAGACTGTACTTGTAACACTGTGACAAGTCATATGATATTTTAACTTCATTATATTCATTGTGTCATTTTGTGCAGGAACTCCCAGCTCCCATCTTGGACGATGTCGCTATCCACAAACCAGTGGAGCAGCCTAGGCTGTCGTGTGAACCTCAGGATAGCTTGGATGCCATGAAGATTGCCTGGCGCTATCAGAATCTTCCAAAAGTACAGGTAATCAGGTGATCACATGATCACATGTTTATGTTGTCCGTTTTTATAATGATTGCGCCTTATGAGGATTAGAATATACACGGTAGAATATCATCCTTCTTTAATTAAAAGTCCAACATGTGTCCCTGTTAATGATGGTATGAGAAAGAACAGCACTGGCTCTCTGGTCTTAGTGGTTTGGCAATTGTCTCCACCACTAAATCCATGAGCTTCTAAACTCCTTTGTGGAGTGAATGAGGCCTCAGCCTCTCCTTTCAGAGCTGGACCAGATTACTCACACTTAGCTGGCAATAGGTAGGCTTTTCACTGGTCCCCAACTCACATATACACACATACACACACGCCTGCACCCCTGCTTAGCCTGGGAAACAAGAGTACTTTGCAGTCTGTGCATTGACATGTCTGCTCGCTCAACCCTATGACCCAGACCTGCGCCTCTGTCTTCCCCCAAATCCCTGCCTTTCCCCCTGCTAGGGTCGGCAGCCCTACACTCTTTCTTCCGCTTTGAGGAGAGGTGACCCTCCCCTTCTACTTCTCTGCAGTCTCCCCCCTTCGGTCTATAATCCATATCGCTATGTGGATTAACAGCACACAGTGTGTCCCTGGGGATCCTCTCCCTCTTTCTCTCTCCCTGGAAACTTCTTTATATCTGTGTCCTTTCCTCACCTCTCCCCCTTTCCCTGTAAAATCGTCTTTACAAACCACTAGTAAGCCCCACCAGAGGATTTGCATCCCAAATTCACCCACAGAGTCAACGCTTACTTTCCCCTTACACACACCTCTCCTGGCATAGCCCACTGTTTCGCTCTCCCAATGAAGACATCAGATCAAAGGTGAAGCCATCAGGGCGGGGATGGAACGCTAAGCGGGTTGCCTAGCTCACAAAGAGAAGATGAGCCCCTGACCCCCCTGCCCTGCTGACCCCCTCGTCCCGCCAGTAGAGGGACACACCGGGGGCCCTAATCCAGATTAGAAGTAGATTAAGGGCCCCTCTAACAATGGAATCCCCGGTTTCACTGAGAGAGAAGAGCTAAAACTCTCTCTTTCAGCTGCAGGAAAACATCCGCCTTCCCCTGCGTTACTGACACGTTTGCTTTCACAGCCAGAAGTGGACATTTATGTGAAGAAATGATTAAGAGTCTGGTCGTAGTGGTTATTTAACTTCTCTGCTGTAGGAATGTTGAGGAATGACCCATAAACAATGCAATTGCATTACCATAGTATTGTCAAGCACACTCATTTAACATATTAGAAAGACAAATAAGATTATTTTTCTTTATGAATTGCTTCATTCTTATCTGAAATTAGTTAAATGCACATTGTTTGTCATAAGTAGTTTAAAGCAAGCTGTTTGGACAGGGAAGATTCAAAATAAATGTAAATGCTCTTTAATTAAAGGTGTTCAGTGTTCATTTGCTTTAACATGAGTTTGACTTGTTGACCTCCTCAGACTGCACTGGCATCCTCATCCCGGTTCGGACACTATTATGACGTCTCCAGGACGATGGAGCCAGAAATTCGCCAGGCAGCCAAGTGCCACCGCTTCTACCTTCCAGAACATCCCACCCAGTCATCACCCACACACAGGTAAAACGACAAGACATCATCCACAGAACGCACGGAAACCAATGAGACACCATCTGCAGAACACAAGCACACAAACACGACATCATCCACAAAACACAGTTACACAAATAAGACATCATCCACAGGAACACAGGTAAGCAAACATGGCATCGTTCACAGAACACAGGTAAACCCACAATGCAGACAGACCAACATGATTTAAAGAGCACATACTGTATAAGCCCTGCGACCAGCCTATGGATTAGAGAAAAGAAATGCTATATTGTGCTCTCCCCAGTGTCATGTAGAGCCCTTTGCTTATATAAGAATTTAATAAAATGTAGGGCTGCAACAAAACAATTTATTTCTCTTTTCTTGATTAATGGTTTTGTATATAAAATGAAGATAGACTAGTAAAAGGAAAAAAAAAACAGGAGAAACAAGAGCCCAAGTGAAAGAACAGTCCAAAAAGCAAACATAACCAGTTAATGTGTGACCTTTTTGCTCAATTTTGATAAATTATTTCTTTCAACTCTGATAAACTTTTATTTTCTATACTTTGTATAAATAGTTACTGAGATTCACTGAAGTGTTTTAAAATAGAAGAAAATATTAGCTGAAAGTTAAAGCAGCCACAGTTTTGATCTTATTAAAAAAATGCCGGGTGTCAACAAAACAGTTATTTTTAAATTCTGTAATTTTACCTTTTTAACAGCTGATTCATATCAGGTTCACCCTCTATTCTGAGTAGCTTGCCATTGGCCTAAGACATTCAGCCTCTTGGAAAGGTTGTGTATGTCTATTCAAATAAGGCTCTTGTTTGTTCAGCGTCTGTTTGATTTCTCCTGCATTGAGTGTACTTAGGGTTCAGAGGTCACGCAGGCTCTTTACTCAGAGAGTGCTGCTGAACACACAAGGGCACACGAAGGCACACTGGGTAAATACAGCAATCTGGAGCACAGAGGATGTGGAGGAGGCTTTATAGAATCCCTCTTCCTTTTATTTCAGCAAACACTGCCTGTTTAACAGAACGCCCATGCAAACACATTGTTGTGGATACTCAGGTTAAAATATACATTTTCACTAGTGTGTGAACCATGTAGTGGACAGCATTTGGTATTGTGCTAACTTAGTTATGCCTATTAATAGGGAACAAATAATATAATCAAATATCTCCACTGATGTTTGTGTTGCTGTCTAAGAGTGACGTGGTGGTACTGTTGTGCCGTTGTGGCGTCTGAATGGGTTATAGAGCTTACAGACATTTTGACAGCAGGATACTACACCTGCACAGTACCATTGTGCCCCCAGCCCCGCCCCAATTCTGACACGCATATATACACGCACACGCACACACACACACACACTCAGCACATTACACACGCACATGTACCACACAAACTCCTAAGCAGGCTACTCCCCCTTGCACGTGTCCACAGCCCCATGTTGATACCCTAGCTGTTAAATTGCTCCGTTTCACTTGAAGGCATAATTGGCACAAATTGCTCTCTAGGTGATACAGATCCTGTTGTTTAAGACCAAGCATCCCCCTTCTCTCCTCCTTTCTTCCCTCGCTGAACGTTGAACACTGAGATAAAGAAGCTTCCCTGTGTATGATCCTAATTAGCCGACGCTCTAGCCCCTGTAGCTAAGCACCTAGACCTTTTTGGTACCTGAATGAGGGGTGCTCAGTAGGGGTAGCTAAAACACAATGCCGCCCTACACAATAGCTGCCAACTAGAGGCAACCTCCTGCTCAACTGCATGTCAAACCATCCCAGCACCCTACCTCAGAGTAGGGGCATGGGCAGAGAGGCCAAATAGGGTAGGTGTCCCTCTTTCACCAAACCAGCTCTATCATTAGCCCCAGCAGGGTCAGGAGGCACCATTGTTGGGCTGAATAACTGAAATAGAGTACATGGATATACTTGGCGCAAGTGTAATCAACACGAGTGTGTATTACTGTTCTTTATACAGGGCTATTGGCGTGTGACCAATCTATGTGTATCAGCTTTTGTAGCCTGCAGGTCAAATTGACAACTGACATAGCAGCCCACTGTGACTCACTACAGAGTGGTCATTACAATGGTGGAGCGTTCGTAAGTGGGGGGGGGGGGGGGGGGCGGCTGTGTAAAAAGATGGGGTTAACATTCCTATTGGCCATCCCCATAAACACAGAGTGGGCTCAGCAGTAATCCATCCCTTGACTGTTGCTAAATGTTGCTCCGATGGTACTGTATGCCCTTTGTCAGTGGTGCACATCTTACCCCTGATTAAACACCAAAATGCTGTTCCCTGTTAATTTTAGATATCAGCTCATTAATTCCCCCCTCCTTCTCACTTATCATCTTTGCTGTGTGCATATATACGTCTCATCTGTCTATCTGTCTGTCTGTCTCTGCACAATCAGATCCTCGGGGAGCTGACAGAGAACCAGTCATGTTGTAATTTAATCAACCAAATAAATTAATTGGATCTCTTGATATGGATCATCTGTCTGCTTCAGTGGATCCAGAAAAGCACAGTCAGGAGGAACACGCTGCAGTCATTGAGGATTAAGCTACTGCGATGATAGGCTTGGCCCAGTTTTATCAAAATGGTTTCAATTACAGTGAATACATCCTGAGTAACCCTTTTGTGTTCTCTTTCTGGTTGTCTTATCCACTACGTCCACTCTCTCCTCTGTCCTGTGCTCTTTGCAGTACCATGCTTGAGTCGTATTCTGCGTTACTGAAGTCACTTCAAGAGGTCATTCACAGGGAGGGCTTTGATGTAGCTGCGCCCATGGTAAGAAGATAATGACTGCTTTGCATTTGTTTCTTTGAACCTGAATTCAGTGTTTGTTTTTTGACACATATTTTCTGCAACTCCAAACGTAGTTTGTATCTACAATTATTTCTAAATCATTTTAACACACCCTTTCACCAAACAGCAATCATTCTGTCACTTGATGTGTGTACATTTGTGTCTAAAATGACAGAGAGAAAAAAGGAAAAATTGTCCGCTTAAGGCCACCAATCTCTTTATGTTAAGTTTTTTCACAACTTCATTGATATTGAGTTGACTCTTTATTTGTAACAAAAAGCACCTATCAATTCAATTTTATCACACATATCAGTTCCCATAATCAAATCCACAGGCTTTTGATCAGGTCCCCTCTCAGTGTTTGTGGATTTGTTTGTGGATTTGGCTCTCTGATTGAGAAAAAACATTTCTAAAATGCAGTAAGGCATGCAGTAAGCTGCCGCCAGCAGTGATGCAACACAAATGGGAGGTGTGTTGTTTTTTTTTCACCATTCCCTGAATGTCATTAAAGGTGAACTCTTTGACTTGCTGGTGCTAATGTGTTCAGGTTGAAAATGTCTGCTTGTATACTCACTAATTACTAAGAGCCCAGTCAAACTATTGTGCATTTGGAGTATCATGTGTGATATGCATTAGAGGAGCATTTACAAAAAAGAGACATCAGATCTGCATCTGTGACCACAAGCTCTTCTGTCACATTTCAACCACCACTTCTCTTGAGTCCGTTTACCTCTGTTTCACCTGCTTGGGTTGGCCTCACCTGTGTGTCCCAGCTGTGTGTGTCTTACCTTTGACATACATCTTTTTAATAGTCATCAACCTCTACAGAATGCCAGAAACATCCATGGCCCCGTCTGTTTCCCACAGGGCCAAGTGTAATTCTTTTAACACTGTGATGTGCCTATATATATTTATATATGTATATACACCGATCAGCCATAACATTATAACCACTGACTGACAACCACTCACTCGTTACAATGCCACCTGTCAGCAGGTGTGATATATTAGGCAGCAAGTAAACATTTTGTCCTCAAGGTTTTATTTATATAGCGTCATAACAAAGTTATCTCAAGGCCCTTTTTTTACAGGTAGACCTTGAGCAGAACCAGGCTCTAGGTGGGCGGTCATCTGCCTCGACCGTTTGGGTTGAAAGGAAGGGAGGGGGGAGAAGGAGAGACAGAGCAGGAGGAAGGAGAACATACAGTAGTGCAGTACAGTTCTACATAGACATGTAAAGTAATAGCTGTGGTAATGGTATTGATGTTGATATTAATAAAAATAATACTAATAGCAGACTAATAATGAGAGCATTAACAATAATAGCAACAACGGATGTTGAGCAGGAACACGAGGGCAGCAGGTGCAACCATAGATCCAGACTCTACATTTACAGAGGCAGAAATATTTGCAGAAAGCAACGGAAGGAGAGAGAGAGACTTTGACAAGGCCCAAATTGTGATGGCTAGACAACTGGGTCAGAGCATCTCCAAAGCTGCAGCTCTTGTGGGGTGTTCCCGGTCTGCAGCGTACTACCAAAAGTAGTCCAAGGAAGGAAAACCGGTGAACTGGTGACAGGCTCATCGTCGGCCAAGGCTCACTGATGCGCGCGGGAAGCCAAAGCTGGCCTGTGTGCTCCGATCCAACAAAAGAGCTACTTTAGATCAAATTGCTGAAAAAGATAGAAAGGTGTCAAAACACACAGTGCATCGCAGTTTGTTGCGTATGGCGCTGTATAGCTGCAGACCGGTCAGGGTGCCCATGCTGACCCCTGTCCACTGCCAAAAGCACTTGAGCACTTGAGCATCAGAACTGGACCATGGAGCAATGGAAGAAGCCTGTTCTGATGAATATACGTTTTCATCGTGTTCATGGCCGGGTGCGTTGGCGTCGCTTACCTGGGGAAGACATGGCACCAGGATGCACTATGGGAAGGAGGCAAGCCAGACAATTCCCCAGATCTCACTCCAATCAAGTATCTGTGGGATGTGCTGGACAAACAGGTCCTATGCATGGAGGCACTGCCTAGCATATAGTACTTAAAGGATCTGCTGCTAACGTCTTGCTGCCAGATAACACAGCACTTCTCAGGGGTCTAGTGGAGTCCATGCCTTGTTTTGGTGACAAAAGGGGAGCCTACACAATATTAGGCAGGTGGTCATAATGTTATGGCGCATTGGTGTATAGTGTATATATAATGTTTGTGTTTGTGTGAATTTACAGTTTTCACCTAAATTCAGTAACCCCTCTGCTCGTCACCTGGAGCCACCTCTCCCCCCTATCAGTCACACACAGGATTTACCTCCAGTACCCCCAACCCTCCCTCCCCGAGTGCTGTCACTCACAGGCCAGATTAACTGCTGACATCATTAAAGCAGTGTGGCCGCCTGACATGCTGTTGGCACAGTCCAGGAATGCAGATCGGCACAGAGCGACATGGGCTCTGGCACAAGAATGCCCAGTATGGGTGATAGTCAGTGTGTGTGCGTTTATATGTTTATTTGTTAATCTGCCATCGTGGACTGGTAACAAGATGCAGATTTCAGATTAACAGATTAACTGTGTTGTGTAAATAACAGATTAAAACAAGGATTAATCTTGCTGAGCATATATTCTTTTATTCTTTTGAGACAAGTCAAACAAGAGTGGCAGCAGGACTGTGAGTCTCCACAGAGACTGGCTGGTGATTAGGTTGTGGTCCCAGGCTGCTGTAGCCTATATGGCTGGCCTCTGCTCCTTGGCTGGACTCTACTGGCACTGTTCCCTGATTTTTCTTTAGACTAAACTATAGGAGTTAAATTTGGCCTCTCCTCCTGATGCCACAGCAACAGTCTTGTTGCCACAGTTCCCTCCTGCTGGGCTGCAGACATAGAAATAGATTTCTAATTTTGTGGCCCCCAAGTCCTGTGTAGGCAAAGCCTGCTAAACAAAGAAAGGGCATATCTAATGATGAGAAACACACACACACACGCACACACAAAACACTAATCCTCAAGTATAGTAAGGTATAGATATGTGGCATTAATGTTGAATGGTGTAGAGGAGGATGAATGTAGAGTTCAGTGTGAGAGTCCTCCTTAGGGAAACTATGAGCCAACTGTGAAAAACTCCCAGAAACAATGGGGTTTATTTTTCTTAGATGCCTGTGATTCTGATCCAGATCCCAACGAAGCTTAGGTCATACTGTTGGGAGAGGAAGCGATGGGGAGTGGGGTGGAGGAGATTTTGGGAGGGTCGAGATAATAGAGAGGGGAGGGATAAAGGAGAGGAGAGGTTGGGGGAAAAAAAGAAAAAAGTGAGCAGATTTTAGGCCAGAGCTTTGTTAATCACTCTTGGCTCTCACCTCAGTAATCAGGAGCCATCCTGAAGAAACCCCAAATAAAAGGCAATTGTACCAAAGGTTAAAAACCTCTCACAGTTAGGACAGGCTCATGCATTCTCTCAGTTTCAGTGATATATATCCCACCACAGTTTGGCCACTTTTTTCTCCGTCTCCAAGAAAGTGGGTTACTGTTGATCTCTTGTGGTGGGGTGGGGGGGGGTTTCAAGAGAAGGCACTCCACCCTTACCCAGGCCCCCTTGGCTGCAAAGCATCGCTGTTGTGCCAGGAATGTGCTGGGGTTTCTGGGTGGCGGCCATATTGGAAGCCTGTCTGACAGGTCCATTGTGCGTGTGTCAGATGGCCTCTGTGATTGGGCAGTTGTGTCCAGTCACGTTTGGGCACTGTGTTCCGATCGTCTGTGCTGGTGAGCAGACTGTCCAGTCGCTCTCTCCCAGAGTTTGGGTGCTAAACAGCACCTTTCCCAAATAACCCAAAAGCAGCAATGTGTTAATCTTTAGATGCACTGTGATAACTTGAAATTAAATCCAACTGTGTTACTTCATCAATATGTATGCTTCTGTAGAAAGTTACACAGTTGTTTGTGAGTATCCCTGACCCCTCCTTCTCCCTCGTTCTTTGTTATAGTCGAAGTCACGTAACATCCTTCGAATTGGGCTTCACTCTCTTGGCTCAGCACTGTGGGGTGATGACCTGTGTTGCCATGACAACCCTAGAAACGGCCACGCCCTCACTACCTTCCTCTACGCGCTGCGTGCTTTGCTAAGGTCGTCGCTGTCAGTTGCTGTGGTTACTGTGCCTTCACATCTCATCCAGGTAAGGCAATGTTTGACACATGAGAACAACTCGGCACAGTGCATGAGCATCAGCAAACACTTAGAAAACAACTTATATGATCAGCGGTTACTTTCTGACCTGCTATATAACCGAAATAGCTACTTTTTAAGCTAGTTTTAATTAGTTGAGAACAGTTTGTCATTAGTTTCTTAGATGTGTGGTACTATAATAATACCATGATATTCAAGGTTTACAAGTCATAACTGCAGAGGGTTCTGCTTTATTCTCTTCTTCACCTCTTCATCTTTGTTTCCATTACCTTAGATTACCAGCAGAGGGATAAATAACGTGCTAAACTTAAATTGAAAGACAATAGACATTTAGTATTTTTTGTGCATTGGTTGATGTTTGGCCCATATACTTTTGCTTTGTCTTGTTCATTAATGGGGTACAAAGTTTGAAGTGTTTCGTAGTGGTGACTCAGGCCTGCAAGGGGCCTCTTCCTCCACACATCACTCCCCCAACAGACCTAGTCGAGTGCAGACTTCACTCAAAGGCCTCTAAATCTATGTTTGTTTGGGCTTGTAATTACTTAAGGCTGTACAGAATGAGAGTGTGTGCCTGTGTATGCATTTTATTCTCTTACAAATATCCCTCCTTGCAGTTGTGTGTGTCTCTGGGTGTGTGTGTGTGTGTGTGTGTGCGCGCGCGCGTGTGTGTGTGTTTGGGGGGTATGAGTCCGCGTGCATGCGTCTGTGTACAGTCTGGCCTCTCAGTGTGAAGGTGGAGTCATCTGCTGAGGCATATGGCAAACCACAGCCCTCCCCCAGACAGTCGACCATAGAAGCACACTCACAAGAAAAGCCATCTGAGACTTTCTCCCGAAATGTTTTATCTCGCCTACACTTTAAATACCCTACTTCCTTATATTTCCTCATTCACAAGAGCATGAAAGCTGCATTATCTGTGATCCGTTATACAAAGCTATAGGTCGATGCTTAACTTTCAGAACAGCTGTGTTGTCACAACATGCTCTGGCTCCAAGCCTATATGCTCAGTGCACAACGGCATTGGCCTAGTCAAAAAAGGTAGAGTGGCTAACTAGCAGATGTCAGCTGTAGTGGGAGCGGTCCCCCTGTCCCTCTCTGGCCTGGCCTCCAAAGCCTTAATCTGTCCCCTCCCCCTTCTCCACCCTGGGGAGTGAAGTGAATGAGCGGGGGAAAAAGAGGAGAGGGGGACATTTTGGACTGAATCAGGTGTTGGGTGACTAAGCCAACATGGAGGTAATGAGAGGCTGTTAAAATGGGCATCTATGAAATGACCTTATGATTAGTTTAGTCTCACTTGATGTTGTCGTCATAAGAAACGATTCTAATTGATCAGCTGAGGTCACCCAAAGCGTGCAGGCTGCTTATTTTAAGTTCATGACAACAGTGTATCTGGTATTTTAAGAACTGACATGTTAGCAGAGATTCTTGTTGCCTGTGCCTTTGCTTAGATAATTAGCTTAGTGTGGCTTTTGGACAACTGTCTAGACTAGTGGCAGTGGGCTACCTGGCCAAGACCACACAGGACTCTCTATCCATTATTGAGCAGCTTGGGAAGTTGAGCAACTCACTAAAACCTCCTTACAGCAGCCTGGTGCCACAGTCCATCTGAAACATTAATTAGGCTTGTCTCAGCCTGGTCCTCCTCCATCATACTATCTCCTGCTGCCACCCCCATCCCCACAAGTAAACACACAAACACAAAATACACAGTCTTCCCTTAAACGCATCCATATACACCTCACCTGCTGCTCAGACTAAGTGGTGTCCTGACCTATGCAAATATTTAGACTCAGTGTTTGGACTGGTCAGGCAGAGTTGTTTAGTAGTGTAGCGGGGCCACAAACCCCCCACTGCAGGTTCTTTTTAATAACCATCAACCCTCTACAGACATGTACCATCAATATTCAGTTGACTTTTTGTTTACTTTTATTCATTTCAATTTAGGGATACAACTAACAATGTCGAAAACCCAAAGATATTTTATTTACCATAATTTATGGGAAAGAAATGTTTGGCACATTTGCTTGAAAAACGATTTACATTTCCAAACCGTTTTCATTATTTGTGAAACAAACTTGAGCAGCATTTTATTTGACAAAATTATTAGATGTAATAGGTGGAGCTGCTACTGTAATGTTACTTAATGGTTGTTAATTGCTTAATCTGTTTGTGAGTTTTTTGTGAATTGTAAATTTGTAGGTATATTTGTAATGGAAGTATGTTTACATCTCAAGTTTTAAACCAGGGCATGTAACCATATAATCATCATGGTTGCTTCTATTGGTCAGATCAGTTAGATTTTTTAAAATGGAAATGAAATCACATTTTTTTGTGAAATCCCTGCTTCCATTTTCTGGCCTTGAAAGTGATGTGCATTTATTTTGTCTCATATACAGTCTCTATTCTGCCAAGAGAAAAAAAAATCACCCCTCCCTCCGTCAGAGTGATTTATTGAATTTTGGGTGGACACACTGTGACACACGTTTCCAAACAAGCAAACACAAAGTGCAGCACTAAGCCATAGAGCCAAACAATGGTGATAACATCAGGACTGTGGTTTAGTCAAGGTACGATACTGCAGGATAAGATGAGCGCTGGCCTCTCCCTATGAGCTGTCATTCAGTAATTCAGTTCTCTCTGAGTTCAGGGTGATTTACACTGTTGGAATCTGAGCTAATTGAGCCAGCACAGACTTTAGTTGCAGAACTGAACTGTTCGAGCCCCTTATCAATTATGAATATGTTTTTTTAAAAGATGTTCAGTTGAGGCGATCATTTCTCTGATCACATCTTTAAATTCGAGCTGTGGAAGCACGTGCATGCCTCGCTGACGTCATTCTGCCCTTCTGCCACTGTCCTGAGCAGCTCTCTGTGGACGCTTTGGATTCCTCTGACTTTTAACTTTTGAGTCTTTGCCAAGGAGCCTCATCTTTGTATATAAGTAAGCACAGTTTTAGCTGGCCCTCTCACTCTCAGACAATTTTGGCCACACTGTACCATCAGTGTTTTGAATCATTTGTTGTAGCCAAACTCTTACATTGGCTTTAATTTCTGCGTTAGAGGGACCTCAGATAGCCTCTAAGTGGCCTTGGCTGCTGGGATATGCATACTTTAAAAGTAGGACAAAAATGAAAAGGAAGAAGAAAGAGTGGGGAAAAGACATGAAGGCATGAAAACTGCATTAGGCGGTGGCAGCCAACACAGAGAGAAGGATGTGAATGATTCAGGAGGCAAAGGGATTAATAATGCAGGACTCCCTCTTTCCCTCCATCCCAGTGTCCCTCTCTCTCCCTCCCTCCCTCCTCTCCACTCTCTTTACCCTCTGCTTCCACCCTTTTGTGATATTTCTCCTTCATTCTTTCTATCTACTATATTTGCTCCCTGATGTGTCCTCTTTTTTTTGTCAAGACAGCGACCTAACCAGTAGGGGGAGCTCTCCTCATCAAACCTCTGCTGCTTTCTCCCACTTCCCCTCTGTCCTCCCCTGATGTGTGCCGGTTTGAGACCGTGCACCAACTGTGAGCCTTTTCGTCAAAATTGTTAGTTTGATGAAGTACAATAATTTCAGCGTGGCGCCGCTGACTTTTCCCATGCCCCTTTTGAAGATGTATGCTTGATGAAAGGTGTATGTCTATTTGCCTGCCCCAACATCATCTGTGTAACCCCTTTCAGCGCTCTTTCCCCTCTATACCTCATCACCCTCTTCTAAGCCATGGGCAGAAATGACCTGGCCACGGGAAGTGATGACCTAATTTAATTGCAACACTGATGGCCCGTCAGGAGGCTTTTAATTACCTGCTCATGTTCATGCTCACCTCTCTCTCTCTCTCTCTCTCTCTCTCTCTCTCTCTCTCTCCCACCCCCCCACCCCCCTCTCGGCCCTACAGGACAGAGCTCTAATGGGCAGCATAACCAGGCTATGTGACAATGCCATAGCCCTGGAATCATTCAAAGGCTCTGAGAGAGAGACCAACCCACTCTACAAAGATTACCATGGTAAGAACACACACACTCGCTTATCTTTCTGTCTTTTTTCCAACAAATACACACACATACACACAGGCAGTGCATTAAGGCTGGGGCTGGGCTGTGGATGGAGGCAGGGCAGCCCCCTTGCAGGCCAGGCTGTCAGTGCGCGTTAGTGTGCTGCTGCTCAATCAGACGTGCTCCTCAGTAGACAGGCCGGGGGGGATTCAGCTGCCACGCTGTACCCCCTCTCCCTCGCACCCTCACCCCATCCCTGCCTCCCCCCCCCTCCAGCAGAGCCTCTCTCCCTCTCCCTCTCGCCTCGCCCCCTTTCCATCCCTAGTCCCATACCCCTGAGGCTCTGGAGCAGAGCAGACCAACACTGGGGAATCGATATTCTCACCATCACTCTCTCTTCCTCTCTGCCTCTATCTCTCTATCCCTCGCTCAGTGTCTCCATGGCCAGCATGTTCTGCTAATAAATGGAGGGCAAGGTTTTCAGTAGGGGAAGAGGACACCGGTAAGGGACGATTAGAGGGAAGGAAATGAGGAAAGAGGAGGGGAAGAGCGGGGGCAACATAGTTTGTCTCTGCTCTCCCTTTCCTTACCATCACTTTTCCTTTATGGTTTAACCATTCAGTCTTTCTCCTGTTTGCTTCCCTCTTTTCTATCACTCTATCACACTCTTCACGAATAAAGGTCAGTTTAAGCGAGTGGGTATTTTTAGCTGTGCCTCTCGAACTCTCCCACTCACTCTTGCGCTTTTCCTCTCATTGCTCCCCTCCCTCCCCTCCTCGGGTTAGACAGCCCTGGTTGTGACAGATGAAGGGATGAAGAGTAAAAACATTCAATGGCAGATTTTGGTTTCATCCAACAGCATGTTTTATTTAGATAACACATCCCATAGTGATCACATACTTCTGCATTGTAAAGTCTGGTTGCATGTAAACTCATTCAACATATTAGTGTTGTAGTGCATCATTTAGCAAAATAATTTAGTATTACAAAAATGTTCTTTGGAATTTGGTATTAATATCATTTGAATTTCTTGTTCAAGAATATATTTGCCTTCTGTTTAACCCACCAGAGAGATTCTGGTTGGGTTATGAAATACATTTATGTGCATGATTGTTTTGATGTGTGTTCATGAGTGCAAACGCATCTGGTACGAGTGTGAGAGTGCGTGCGGATGCGCGTGCGTGCGTGTTTGCGGCAGCAGTTCAGGGCTGCTCAAAGCATGCTGGGAAGCCTGTCACTGCAAATCAGGCAAGGGGAAATCACCCAAGTGCACAGAGTAAAGAACCCACCATCCCCCACTTTCTCTGTCTGTCCTTCTCCCTTTCTCCATTACTCCCTCGATCTCTTCTTCTCTCTCTCACGCTCATTTATACCACCCTACTTCTACAGTACTTTTCCAGTTTTATGAAAATGTAACTTTGTGATGATGGGAAATGAGAAACGAAGAGTAAAAGAATCCACCAGAGCCTCCTCCTCTCCTTTCCTTTGCAGGGATCCCTAGCTTGTATGTTAGCTTTCTGTCCCTCATTGCACTAAATATGTCCTTTAATTTGAAAATTACCTTTACAGTACACCCATGCTCCAGCCTGTAGGGAAAAAAGATGAGAGGAATGCCGATTTAGAATTGTTTACAGATATCTGATAACAACTAATTTCTTTGGTAGTTTTAACAGTGATACTTTTTTATTTCACTGCAGTATCACCATGTTTCTACTTTGTGACAGTGGCGTTTACCTACTGTAACTATGACGCTTCATAGAGGTGTAGATGTTTGAAAAATACTGGTGTGTTAATGTCTGTCCTACTACATTCACTCCGGTTACTCAAGTACAGTTTACTTTAAATCAAATAAGAGAAAATTAACCATTGATTTGAGTGCAGCATGTTAAAAACATCTGCATTATGTAGTCAGCAGGTTTATCACAAAGGTTATTTAAAATGTACAAAAATTAGGATACTATTTTATATTAAAAAATGTTTTTGCATTTGCCACATTTATGTAGAAATCACCTGTTATGCTTAAAAAAAATGAAGATGTACATTTGTAAATGTATTTAACGAATCATCTATATGTGAAATAAGAAAATGCTATGATGCAACCCCAGAAGAGATCAAATTTCCTTCAAAATAGGTGTATTGAGTATAATCATTTTGGTTTGGTTGGTAGTTAGGGGTAAGTCATAGTGAATCTTGTGTAATTTAGACCTGATCCTCTATAAGTTGCAAAACATTTTTAACTAGATTTTACACTTTAAAAAGAAAGCACACCTCTGTCTGGGTCCTCTTTTATTGCCACAGTTTAACATAAAACATGCACATTGTGGACAGGGCTGGAATATCATGCTTGTACTTTGACTCTCGTTTTCATGCACTGTTCAGCCCATTCAGTTTTAATCTGTGCTCACTGTACTTCACAGGCCTGCTACATGTACGCCAAGTACCTCACCTGAACTGTCTGGCGAGTAAACTCCCTGACCACAAGGACCTGGCCTTTAAGCTCAAGAGAAAGCAGTTCAGTATTGAGGTAAGTTGTCAAGGTTACTCAGTATTCCCTGTGGTTCTACTACTCGTTGTGTGTTTAATGCTGTCAACCCAATTTTATTCAACTTATTTGTTTTTCAAAACTTGCCATGCAACGATTAACTTAAAACAAGAGCTGAATTTAGATACAAAGTAATAATTTATTAAGAAAGCCAAGTTACCATTTATCATGTTCATAGCAGTGCTGATGAGGAAGAGAAGTCTCCCCGGTTAGTCAGGTTCTGGCACTTCTGTCTGTTATTGGGTGTCAAAATCAAAGGTGAAGCTATTGATTATACACTGTTGCTGCCACACTTACTCGAGTGTAATGTCAAGAGGCAACAGAGTGAGGAAAAATGTCTCTCTGTGTATCTATATTCATGAATATACAATGAAAAAATACTGACACCACAAAGGTATTTATATTTTGATATACTAAAGGAGTATTAATCACCATTTATGATATTGATTCATCGACATGTCCCCATCCAACCATGAGGTTTGTACTATAAAAAAGCCATAATAGCTCTCTAGGGAGCAAGTTTTTTACAGAAGGGGCTGCTTACTTCGTCTGGCAGGTCGCTGTACATTCACTCTCCAGCTGGCAATAGCCCTGACCTGTTGGAGAAAAGGAGCTGTTGAGGAAAAGCTCTACCTTATACTGTCGCCTGTGAGCTAATTTGATTGGCAGTGTGGCCAGTGGCGATTTTTGATTGTAAAAACAACTGTGGGGCAACAACTACCTTGGACAGATGCTAGACCGGAAAATATACCTATTAGTTATTACTGCATGACTACAAGACACTGCAGGAAAAGGTAAAATGGGGCAATGTGGCGGTCATTCTTGTACGCTGAAGGAAAGCAAAAAGAGGAGAAGAGGAGTGGCATTTGGCGTGAATGCATGTTTGAACTGAATGTGAAAGGGAGGAGAGTGGAAGAGGACTCCAGGAAGAGGGAGGGCATCCCGATGAATAAGGATAATAAGTATGTCACTATTCAGCGCCAGTGAGGTTTGCACATGGTCTTCGATTCACTGCAACATCGAGCCTTGACCAGTAACCTGATGTAATCCGATTCCAAAATACATATGCTATAACAGCAAGATAAACAAAAAAATGTATGCACTTTCCAAGTCTAAGCTCACTTGAAGAGAAAGGAGGCATGGCGGTTATTCCACTGGGCAAGCTTTTCAATGACTCATGGTTTCAAATGGTGTTAAAATCCTGTAGCTGCTCAATCAGCTCATTCTCAGTTGAGTGCATGGCCAGCACATCAAGTTTTTATTCTCTTCGGAGTGGAGAAGCTCCTTTCTGACGTGTCATGGGAGTTGTTATGATGATTTTTAGCAGCCTGACAGTCTCAGCAAAAGCCTCGTCCAAGTTGTTTTCGTGGATGGATGAAAGCAAAGACAGGGCCGTCTTCCCATTGAGTGGTGGTACGGCTTGGTCGACTCAATCTTCAAGTTCTCCTTGTTCCCCAGGGGCCAAGTTTTTCTGCACAGTAATTTCTGGGGTAAGAGGGGATTGGACAAACTCTGAGGGGGGGGAAGAGCAGTCAACAAGGGTAGCAGCGATAACATGGCCACTCTCGCTGCTCAGCCTGTGAGATGATGATGTTCCATGCCTCATTCATAAATGGGGCTGCATTTGTGACTCCTCTACCTGGTTCATTTGCAAATCATTCAATTCGCTGTCCTATATTTTCAACATTCCATTGAACCGAACAAGCCTGACTCGTTTTTGCAGAATATTGTCCAATTCCTGCTGATCACAGCTGCAACATCAGATGTCGGTGCTATCAACTTCAGTACACTTTTCATGGTATTAGACCACAGTCTAGTCCACAGCGGTTTTATCCTTAAGCGCCACAAACTCCAAAAATATGTTCTGTCACTGTATTGTTTGGCACTGTGTATCTCAATACAAGCACCAGCTGGGATTTGACATGACATGTCAGTCGTTTCATTCGCTTGCAAAGCAACACACAGTGCCTTAGCCAGTTGCATAGCAATTTCCTCCCTGTACACCTCGGACATGCGGCCCAACAACTCGTTCTGAATCGTGCCAGAGTTCCCTTTGAAAACTGGCTGGGCATCATAGTGCCTCTGCAGCCCTGAGTCGCCCTCACACATGGTTTCAAATATGCATCGAAAGCCATCGAGTAGCAGTGGGGCAACATGCCATCAGCCACACTTGGGATGAAATTTGTGAAACTTTTTTCAGCTTTCATTACCAAAGGCTTTGGTCATACATATTGTTTTTTTCCCCTAAGAAATTGTAGAAATCTGTAAAAACCCCAAAGTTCAACAAGTTCTGTCAAAAACAGCAACACATAAATGAAACTAAATAGGTCTTCTGGTGTTAAAGCTCTTTTCTTGACATTGCGAACTCTGGGCTATCCCTACATTGCAGCCTCTCGATCCAATGAACTTAAATCATAAATAACAGCAGCAACTGAGAATTTTCATGTCATGTATAAATCCAGAATTATACTAATTATATTAATTTCAAAGTTACTCAGTACCACTAGAACATACACATACTTTTTTTCCACTGTTGCCAGTAGCTGGGGCTTTGTCTCACTTGGCCTCAAATACCCCATTAACTCTAAATGTGGTATCCAAAGGGCCTTTGCCATGTCACACTGAGTAAGGTCTGCAGAAATACACAAAATATGTTCTTCTCTGAGCAACGGTTACAACTTTTCTTTCATTCTTTCTTTGACTTTGCATCATAGCTTAAAATCGTTTGATTAGCTTGACAATTTTGAGTATAGGACATATACACAGCACAGGATTGTATGGTATTTTCATCTCTTCATTCATTTTGATTTATGATTTTGAATCCTCTTTCTCGTCCTGTCAGAGAGGCATACATTTTGCGTGTGTCACCTCATCACTCTCACTCACAGCAATCAATCTGTCACTGAACTACCACTCTAGAGACAAATTAAGGGGCCCTCCTCTTAGCTCAGGCTCATGATTGGTCCTCATTACATTATCATTACCTTATCACACCCTCTGGTCCTTGGCTCTAGGTGAGTCCTATTGTCTCAGGAAAGGAATGCCCACCCCCCCCCAAACCTTCCCTACATCCTACGGTCAACCCCTTCTCATTTTCTGCCAGCCTTCACCATCCTCCTAACCCTTTTCTCCTGTCTGCATTGGCCCGGTCTCCCTCCTTTCTCTGACATCCCTGAATAGGCCACTCCAGTATAGATTTATGAGGTCTGTAAAAGTCAAGGTGGTTATCCTCAGTGGTCTTTTAATTAGGCCACTGTATTGGGCAGGCCAGGGGGCCGAGGCCTGGAGCATCCATGTAGTTCTGTGTCATATATCCCAGCAGCACATTGTAAAGACCAAGCTTTGTCTGCCTTGTTTAAGGAGCTTTATTGGAGTTTTTTGTTGAATGGTAACCCTCTATTTTCTACTGTTTATTATTCTTTTTTCAATAACTTTATTGAGCATTGTAA
>JAVQJL010004312.1:0-20868 GCA_036024295.1 Nannoperca obscura
CTGCATTTGTTTAGAGTAGAGATTTCAAAATGATTCCCGGACTGCTGTGATCAGAGGTCGCATTGGGAAATACCAAACACAGTCAAGCCGAAGGTCAGCCTGCAGTAGCAAAGATGAAAAACAACATGATTATACAACAAAAACAGACAAGGAGCCATCCTCAATATAACATATTAATATTACTTAGATTGATATTAATGTTTACAATGTGATCACACAGTTCGTCTCAAAGACTGTCAGTTGTTGATTGCCACCTGCTGAATCTTTCACACATCAACAAGGCCCTTTCTGGACATGTTGGTGCCCTAGGCCAGACATCCACTGCCGCCCCTTAAGGGGATTCATCTTTTCATTTTATATATATTTTATATTTGATTTTAAACTGAACTTTATCAAACTTTACTCAACTTCCATGCCATGTCATTTGCAGCAACTTTTACCGAGTTATTCTTCTTATTGTGTATTTACTAAATATTCAGTACCAACAACTGACATTTCATGTGGTGCTGCCAGAACATTATGTATCAATGTGACCTCCGGGGCCACAAGGTCGCGCTGGACAGCATCATCAAAAACCTGAAGAAGCCAATTATTGACCCACAAAGAGCAGGATACTGTGACGCACAGTCAGATGTTGTAAAAGAGGAGGGAGGTCTGGATGTATTTTGTCCTTCTCTTTGTGTGCGAGGACGCCAGTCTCCAGAGGATTGCATCGACTTGTCCTTTCACTGTCTGCTTTACTAATCTTGATGCTGCCCTCAATGATTGATGAAGCTCACTTGCCAATTTCCTCCTGGGTTCCCCCCCACCCCCCCCTCGTTCATCATCCGTCTTGCCACACTAAATCTTCCTTCGTCCTTCCTTCTTCTCACACCTTATGCGATCCATCTATTTCAACGCCGTGAACTGAAAGCGAGTGATCTTAAGGAGGTTATAATAAAGACACTGTGCTGTGCCAGTGTGGAGAATAAAGGCCTCGCTGACATAATGAAATTAATGTGTCTGGTTTTGCTTAAGAAAACATGAATCTTAATCTCTTGAGATATTGCATGTTATTTTGCTCCTTGTAATTTGTGCAAATCGCAGATTCCTCCCGTTTGATGCTTTTCGCAAATTCAGCCAGAAGCCTTGGAAGTAGCTATTTAATCACCCACTGTGAGGACTGAGCAGTGCTGAGAAAGTGCTCATTACTCTTCAATTAGGAAACATCCCCTACAGACTCCCATCTGCCAATACAGCTGGAGAATTATTACTGGGGTTTCAACACTTAGGCTGTAGCCCGGACACCGGAGTCAGGATTTGCTGCAAAAGCCTTGCAGCAAGCTTACATTTGCTGTTAAGGAACACATGATAGAGTAAATGTTCTATTACAGCAAAATATATCAAAAGTTTCTCCTGACCGTACAGCAAAAAGCTAGTCAGCCAAAGTCACCTGGGAACTTTAGGATTTGTAAGTGTGTTTTTCTCCACTAATCTTTAAGCAGCAGAACGGGAACATGTATGAAGCACCCTCTCTCTCCGGGATGGTGGCGGTGAATCCTCACACCTCTGTGAGAAACCTGCAGAGCAGAAGACCACGGGAACGACGCGCCTTACGGCCTCCGAGCACGGCTGATGATCAGAGCCCACAAAAAGGGCTTCCTGTCAAAGCAGCGATGTGACTTCAGATGAACATCCGAGTGTATTGCTTTCCTCAGGCGTACATTTAAGTTGATCAATAAAGGAGGCTTGAGACAGGCGATTATTGTTTTGTAACATTTATGTTCCTAACGTATTTATTTTACTTCCATCCTGCCATGTAATGGGCTCAAGCCCAGGTGTATTCAGTATGTGTAGGGCATATCAATAAGATGCACGCCTCTACATGAGCTGTGGTGTCTGTCTGTCAGGCTGAAAGCCAACTGTGATAAAACCCGTCCCTCCTCACTGCACTTGTAAGTTACAATACGGTCAAAAACACATTTGGGGCTCACTTTCTGAATAACAATAAATATTAAGAATTTTTTTGTTGGTGTATTATCAGACATGTGTTTTCATATATTTTTCTCTGGTACATTGTTTAAGAGCAGTATTGATAAATGTTGTCAAATACAAGGATTACCTGGAGGTGGTATTTAAAACGGGCTCTTAAAGGTCAAAATCATGAATGAAAAGTTAAATCTGCACGAGCTGATTTTTGGACACTGGGGGAAGCAGCAACAAGCTGTAACACAACACTGACATATTACTTATTATATAACGTGTTAGGAAACTGTTGCTTATTTACACACACAGCAGATACGTAGCAATATTCATTACGAGTCTTCCACCTGGTGAATGAAGTCTGACATTCATTCTTCCTTTGAGAAACATTAAAACACAACCTGTAGTCTGATAATACGCCAGCTAGTATTATGATTATTATTATTATATTAAGGATCAATGTTGTGTTATTGTATGTTTAATTTAGCAAAATATAAATAGTACAATATTAGAACTAGATTTTGACATGGCTCGTTTTACAAGACTTAACAATCTTGCATGCAGGAACCAGATGATGTACAGTACCAGTCCAAGGTTTCCCATTCACTTGAATGGGAAACTTTTGTCTGGTACAGTACTTTAGTGGTGCAATGTCCCGTAAAAGATTAAACTGTAAAGTAAAGGTAAATGAAACTGAGAAAAAGATCATTAATACTAACAGTAATCATCGACAATGGGCAGAACACATTTTTGTTTGAGGCTTTATTGTCTATTTCATGTGATGACTTAAAGCAATACTTTCCATCATTTCTGTCCTCTAGCACAACACCAACAAAGAAGAAAAAGAACACTTTAACATGGCCATTGCATGACCAAGAGATGTGCTGATCTGTCAAAGTCCGAGCTAGGAACCGACTGCTTGACTGAGATCAGTTTGAAGTATTAACACATTAACTTACCTGCATCGTCCTCTCTGCTCAAAGAGCTTTGGCTCCGACAGGTTTTATCATATATGTACATTCACACCACCACAGCCCTCTGTGGAGCCAGAACAGTGACGCTTACATTTGGCAGCAACATGAAAATTTGGCTTTGAAAGCAAAACCTGAACTTGATATTTTTTACATTCTGATGTGTTTTCAATGAAAAAGTTGAGATTTCTTTTTCATGTCGCTCTTTTTTCAGTCAGAGAAAAACAAAATAAACACAACAGCATAAAACAGAACCTTTCACTGAAAAAGAGTGACACGAAGAAAGACATTTTGTCATTGGAAAACACATCAGAATGTAAAAAATATCAAGTTCACGTTTTGTTTTCAAAGCAAAATGTACTTTTTGATGCCAAATGTTACGGCCTCTGATCTGGCTCCATAGCCCCCCCCCCAAAAAAAAGTGTAAAGGAAATCTCTTTCCTCAAACTCTGCGGCCGTTTTGTTTGTAGCGACTCATTTTCACGTCTAAACGATTTCACGATCTAAACAGTTCTGAGTTTACAAAACTGCCAGCCTCCTCTCCCTCCGACCCTCCTCATGTTGCTTAATATCTCATTTAAAATTGTTTCCAACGTATGTTGTCTTTTTATACAAAACAGATTTTGGTATTTTTGTTTAACTACATGAAAACATTAGAAAACAATAAGAACAAAAACACATTAATCCCCCAAATCTCTCGTGTTCAGAGCAACATATCCAGCGCATTGCATTTGGAGTCCTCGAGGTAGCGTTCGAGGATGTCCACTGGATAATCCGTCCTCCTCATCCTGTTAAATTGGGGATCATGTTGGAAGATGGGATGGCAGCTTGGATGAGAGGGGGCCACCTCTGCAAGAGGTAGACTGAGGAGAGTTGGAAGGTCGGAGATGGGCGCCGTGATCTGAGCTCAGAACCTGAGGTGAGATTTGTGCTTCACCATGTATCTGATGAACGAGAAAGAGGAGAGAAGAAAGATGAGAGTTGGTAAATATGAGTGGCGCAGCGGACAAACAAACAGGGTTTACGTGAACATGCAGAAGAATCAAAGACCTGTCGAGGGTTTCCCAAAAGCGCAGGAAGACTGGCCGGTCCAGATGGCGCCTATGGCGGCTCAGCTCTAGGACGGTCACATCCCACTTCTGCACATTGGGGTCTGTCTTTGCCTCATCATACTTCAAATGGAAGGCTCGAACTGCAGGAAAACATGCACGCAACACATTTATATATGGATGAATCCTGGCTGAGGGCGGAAGTAAACAAGCCGCCATCACTGAGGTGGCACCTCACATTTAAACCCGTGGAACGACATGAAAGGAGTTTTAACGGCTTTTGCAACAAAGAAGGAGATCCTGTGGAACCGGTTGCATGTTAAAATCATCGAAATGCCATTAACAAAAAGGCTACAATCCAAAATCGAATCCAGTTTTAACACACAGCTAGACGTCTTTTCACCCACAAGTCACCAAAACAACATGATACATGATTCAAGTTTGCATTCTACCGACAACAGACCGACCGGTGACTGCTAAAGACCAGTGTCTGCCGCTGGGTACACTCTGCATACATTTTCTGAATCTGCAGATTATTTTCCTCATTTAACTGATTTGTTGTTTGATCTATAAAATGGTCAGAAAATGACTAACTATCAGACTTTCCACTCCATGATGTTTTGTTTTGTCTGATCCACAATTTAAAATACATTCATTTTGCAGTCAAGAAAAACTAAAAATTCTCAAACTGGAACACAAAAGGTACACAAATATTGTTTTTTCACACAATAAATCGATTGTCAAAATTGTTGCAGATTAAGTTTGCTGATAGCCTAATCGATCACTCATTTCAGCTCTAATTCCATCTGTTGGTGGATCAACCAAGACATCTCTGTCTTCACGGTCAGTGAATGTCTTCAGTTTGATTGGGTCACGGCAGAAATGGTGATGGTGACAACACATGAATCAGCCGGGGATTCATCTGTAGAGTGCATATCCATGTGCAGCTTGTTCCACTCACAAACAAGCACATTTTTTATTTTGCTCGCAGAACAGAGACTTGTAAACTGGGTTGCAATTCTACAGCTGTATTGAAATCAGAATTTGCAGCAGTAGTCTTACAAAATATTCTGGACGTGTCTTCAGCATCTTGCCATGCATCTCATGTTTTGCTTTGATTGCATGCTGATCAAATTTGTGCTTATTTCAATAACTACAACGTAATGAGCAATTAAAACCGTAGGATATATCAGACAGGCTTGTGCTGATTGGCGATCAGATCGTATATCGCTGATTATAAAGATGATCACCGATTTTAACCAAGTACCATCAGAACCAAGAGGTTATAGAAATTATCTCTAGGATGTATGTTTACATAAAGGGCACAGACTAACTCTCACAGTGTGACTTTAATATGGCTAATACACTGGACCAATTATCACTCAAAATGATAAACCATTTAAATATTGCAGCCATTCTGTCAACATGAGCAACCACAAGCTAATGTCTTTTTACGTATGTGTTGCCCGTTTTTAAGTATGGCAACAATCTCTAAAGAACTCTACAGTCTGTATCACTCACTTTTGGCAAAAATGTCGACAGGAGACCCATCGGGCAGCAGCCACGGCCAGCCTTTGAACTGCCAGGCAGGACCCTGCACAAACACAGCCACCACTCGATCCCTGCGGGAAGAAACATTTGCAGGTTGTTGTTGGGAAAGAAGAGACGTTATGTGTGTTGTTGTTGTTGTTGTTAGCTCGTAGATGTAATGCACTTATGTACTGTATGGTTCGTGTACTGAGGGTTGACATAAATTTAAAAAAAGATCCACTGTTCTAATATCATGAGGCAAGAATGAGGCGTTGACAACCCTGTTACAACCCCCACCATGTAGTCACTGTGGAAACGGGAAGTAAAGCCTTGTGGTGCAAAGGCGTAGAAATACAACAGAGAAAATGAAAAGAAACCACAACATAATAACCCAGCCAACTGTATCAAGTTGTTCCTCAAAAACAAAGCTTGTGTAGATAACTCAGGCTATATGTAGAATCTTGAGTCACATCTGTCAAACACTAATGACTCAGTCTCCCAGATTCTAATGTCAACAGCCGAGCCATCTGAGGAGTGGATGGCTAAAAACCACATCCTTTGCATACTTACAGGCCCAGAAAGTTAGAAACTTCAGATGTTCTGCCAACCCTCTACAACCTCTCCACATAAGTTAATGTTGAAATGTTTAACGAACATGAAATAAATCCTCACCAGTCCTGCGGAGCCAGTTTGAGCGGCTGATCAATGATACGGTACGGCACGGTGACACTCAGTGTTGTGCCACCAGGCTGGATCTGGTCTTTGCGCCTCTGAAGCAGGACCTCATTGTCACGCTGGATGCCCAGCTTCTTCTTCTCTTCTGGCGTGACAAACCTGGTACGGTACAAATAAAGTTTAACCTTTTCATTTCTGTTTTGTCGATGTTACACACACGTTTTTACTTGAGTGCACACATTATGTTCAAGTGACTGTTCACTAAACATTCCCCTGAACAGCGATTGTCCAATCGCAGCGTCGCAACCTTAGATAGGAATGGCCGGTCTGTCAAGGTTGGAATTTCTCCACACAAAAATGCACAAGTAGAATTGCAATAAACTGATTGAAAACATTTAACATACGTTAGCATGTCTGGTTAACTAACGTACTACCCACACTATATTAGTTACAGTTCATTTCAAGCAGAGTTAATTCAATTCAATTCAATTTTATTTATATAGCGCCATATCATAACAAAGTTATCTCAGGGCACTGATGTGGTTTTATCACCAAATAGATCCGTTCTAGCCCCGACTACATCACTGTCACATTCAAAACTGGCCATTCAACCTTTGTCATCCCTTGTTACATCAGTTTGCAGTGTAAAAAGACAATCTGTCTTTTCCATCTGGGCTGTTTTCTCATGCAGCTGTTATACAATCATGAACTGTCCAATTGTCACCATCCTGTTAGTACATTTGTTAATTGCTGTAATTATAGAGAAAGGGGATTTTGTACCACTGGGCGTATCAAAGCATAGCGTGCATTGAATACATGATGTGCTAAAGTGTTCTTCAAGTCTGCATACCAGGATAATACCATGCACTGACTGCATGGTTTTAAAACGTCCTGCAACAGCATACTAAGCTGGGATTGCTGCATGAGTGTGATGTAATGATGTAATGTAATTGATGGTAAAACCTTTTAGCTTGAACTAGAACTGAGGCAACAATCCCCGTAAATCTCTGACCAATGGAACCTCTTAGTTCATTTTCGATTTCCAAGGGGCGTCATCAAGAGGTGCAGACCAAAATGCCTCTGGACAACTGGATATACCTCAGTGACGTAGCGCTGAGCGACTCCCGTAGGAAGAACGGCAAACACATCTTTTTTATCAACAAAAGCTTAAAGTGCAGTTGGTTGTTCTTTTAGGGAAAATATACTGTCCAGTTTATTTAATACTGATAGCATATTCAGAACATTCCACATCAGCGGCAGGCATCTTGGTTGTTTACTAAAATGACAAAAACAGTGCACCTCTGTGCAGTCATCGTATCAAACCAGCCCCATATGAGAGAAATGTTGTGATTGGCCCGACCGCGGCCAGGTCAGATGGAAATCTGACTGAATGGGAGAACGATTAGATGCATCTGCCAGAGAAAATGAAACAGGAGCTTGCAGATTTGTCTGGTTCCCAGACTAAAAACACACATAGGGCATTCATTCATTAAAAGTGTTCGCAGTGTGCAGGTGACTTTACACTTACTTTAGATCCTGCAGAAGATCCTTAGCATTAAGCATTGTGATGAGTGATGTGGTGGCAGCAGGGATGATGACGATGGGTGTCCGGGACCCTGTGAAAAGTCATAATAAAAAAGGTTTTAAAAACAGGAAGAGAGTCAAATAAAGGCATATACGTTATATGTGCAGTCTACTGTATTTTATATGACTGCCAAAAACATAGTATGTAACTGAGTGAATGTAGTGTACCTTTCTTCTGATTTGGTGGAGGTCTGGCTTGTGAAACTACAGAGAAAGAGACATGAAAAATGTTGATGATATAATATATTTTTACACCAACATCAACGATTTTGAAATAAACCGGACTGGGTTGCAGGGCTCCACTAACTAATATATTGTATTAACTAGTACAGATATTAAATGCTTTAGCTGTATGTATAACTGAAAGATTCCTGAGAAATGATTAACTGCAGATGGCTCACTTAAAAACACAAACAAAATCAAAGACGTAAAAGAGCTTAAGGTATGAACTCCTGCCTTCTTTCTTTTGACCTTCTTGTATCAAGTCAAGCTCTTCTATTAATCTGGATCACTGCTGTAGGGCAAACGTGTCACAGTCAGGTCATCACTCACAACACGCAGACCGATGCTGCTGTTGTGCTCAACATATTCACCAAAAAACCCAACTGGGCCAGATTTAGCCTGAGAAGTGAAACAGACATGCGATTCTTCTCGCCGAACAAAAGTCCCTTTCACAGAAGTAGTTTCATCCAGAAATCATGTGCATATTTGTTTGTGGTATTGCAGGTATTTTTTACTCAAAGCCCTGTGCTTTGGCTATTTTGAAGTAAATGTAACCATCTGTGAGAGGGAAAGACTCTGCACACTCATCTGCGCTCTCAGTTTGTGTTTGATAATGAGGTATCATATCTCGGGTTGGAAGAGAGCCCTCAGAGTCGACTTCTTTGTTCCGTCTGCCGCCCCTGCCTGCCAGGTACCTGCTTATTTAATTGATGCAGTGCATAGCTGTATGGGATAACTGGAATCTTTAAAAATATAAATACGATGACAGTCTAGCACCACCAGCAGGCCTTCTATTATTCTTGCTAAACTGCCATGCACATTCAATTCTTAAAATAGGATGTTTCAATATTCTTGCATTTTGTTGAAAAAGAAACTGATTAAAATCGTGAATCGGGCCCAAGCTTTATTAGATTTATTTATATACATTGAGCAGCCTTACTTGGCAGGCTACAATCTTTCACTGTGCACATCTTTTTCTGTGTTATGACAAACGATTCTAAAGTCCAGAGTTCACATCCTCTGCCACCCTGTAAGAAAACTCCCTTTTAATGTTCCCAGAAATATCTTCTCACTTCCTCCCTCTAACACAGAACAGCATGTACACTCCAATACAGGCAGTTAATTAAACAAATTAGCATTATTTCGCTTTGCAAAAACACTGCATGTTTTACATTAACAACCACTGTATGGATATTGTGAATTGAACACTAACCTGGGCGAGGGACGGGCTGCAGCGCTGGGGTCTGGGCCTTTCGAGCGGATGCTCCTTCCTGGAAAACACAACACTCCATAATCATACTGTGTCTTTAAACAAATGTTGCCATTCGCGCAATATAACTATATACAGTTATATTGGTAGTTTCAGGGAAATCAATGACATTTCTGGTTGATTCAGGAGCTACATTCAGTGGGAGCTTCGGGAAATGTTGTGCAGGAGAGATACACTGCGCCGCTGGTTTGCAGCAACGAGATAATGGGGAGATTCATTCTTATGTCCCATTTTTTCCCATTATCTTCATGCTGTCCAAAATAATTTGATGGGCAGAGATGTCATGTGTCTCTTGGGGATTTCCTTAGTGTGAACACCGGATGGTGTGATAGTAAAGCGCACTGCAGATCTTGAAGCCTCCATGACACATTCTCTGGTTACATTACGCTCAGATTCACTGCTGTATGTGTATGAGTGGAAACTCTGCTGGTCTGCAGTGATGTCTGTAAACAAAGAACTGGTTGATAAGGCACAGACACTCACAGTGAGCACAGACACAGAGTACATGAACATACAGGATCTACACAACACAACACAACACATGTATCAACAGGGCCAGATGAAGAATATGAGAAACAGTGGTTCAGAACAGGCCACACAGAGGAGAAGATCACCCTGACTCATTTGTTTTGGTTGAGACACAGATGTGCAGTTCTGTAAATTTACCCAAAACTGTGATTCCGCTGTATTTCTATAATTATATGGGAAATAATACACTTTTTGATGTGACAAGTTAAACTCTGCATGTTTCTTTGGCAAAACACAAACGTGATAAATGGATGATGAAGAAAAATGTGTACAGGCTGATGTGTGGGAGCCCACGGGGGACGCCCACATTTAACCCTTATTTAGACACATACAGGCAATGTTTCACTTGAGTAGTGCGAGCTGTTAGAACAGTTGAACTGGTACCACAGATTGGGCTGAGAACTACATGTTTGCTAGAATCCAGTGACGTCACTTCACATGCAGCTCTACAGGATGTCCCTAAGACACTGTGGGCTACAGGTAGACACCATGTTGGTTTAATCAAAAAGGAATGGTGCCAGTGGTCATCATTCCAAAATCAGATTACAGACCACATCAACTTCAATACCCTCTGAAACAAGAGGCCATCGATGGGATTACACCTGTTTTTTAATGATTTATTGAAGGCAGGGGTAATTGTTCAGTGCACAAATTCTCCAGTTCGAACTCCAAAATTTCCACTTAAGAAAATTAGCGATGAAGGGCACTGTGAATCCGAACCATTTACAACGAAGCGCTTAAAGACTGAGCTCACTTACACTAAACAAGCTTTCACTAACTTGAAACTGGCACTACAGACAACACCTACATTAGGGTTTCCAAATCCTGATAGACCATACGTTTGTTGATGAAAAGCGGTTTCAAATCACACGTTGATCTCAGATCTACTTGATGCAATCCTCCTCCCCAAACTGGTTGCAGTTTGCAAATGTGATGCTCATACGACTAACAAAGATCCTATTTCACAGGGGAATGCAAGAGCGGATGCTGCTGCAAAGGCTGCAGCAAAACTTCCACTCACTAATGACAAACTACTGTTGGTTTCCACAGCTCCTTTAACCCCTGCTGTTGATTTACAGGAGTTACAAAGATAAGCTGATGGAGCTGAAAAGGCCACTTGGGCAAAGAGCTGATGAGTGACAAAGAAGGGGGTTTGGTACGGCCCGGATGAAAAACCTTGTTTGCATTAATATTTGTTTCCAACTTATGCTAAAAGGGGGGATGATGGCTGCTATTACAGGTTTCACAAACTTTAAAAGGCATCCCTGTACGGCAGGCAGCTCATCCACCACCACAAAAAACATTTGATCATCTTTAGATGGATTTTATACAACACCGAGTGAAGGGAAAAAGTTTTGTTTGGTGAGTGTTGGCATGTTTTCTACAGGTATTGGATCAGTGAAGAGACAACTGCCATCTACCAACTTCTGTGAAAGTGATATGCTCTGTTATTGTGCAACCTGTCTTCTGTTTTATCTGATATCCACAAGCAGGTGAAAGACACCCTACCAGCTCCAGCTGACAGACAACTCCATGACCTGAAGCCTGGGGATTGGATAGTGGTGAAGGACTTGAGAAGGAAGAGCTGGAGACAGAGACGGTGGCAGAGACCCTACTAAGTGTTACTGACCACTCAGACAGCTGTGAAGGTCGCTGAGAGAGCTACTTGATGCAAATCACTGTAAGAGAATTCCACAACCACTTGATCTTCCACCCACAGCGCACACACAGTAGACCATTAAAGAGGGGCTGCGCTGACCAACATGGATAGAGAGGCAGCCAAGCGCCGTCTCATCTGCACCAAGACAAACACAGTGCACATACACACTTCAGAGACAAACACTCCTAAGCAGAGGAAGCAGAGGCGGCGCTCCTGTGGAAATGGACCTCACTCTGGACACTTTCTGGTATTAAGCATGTGTCCAAGACTCCCGAGCTTGTTGTTCAAGGGACAGACTGACTCCATTACCACAGGTTAAGTAAGATGTTTGTTGATTTATATAACCGAATGAGATAATGACATGACTAATAATGATAGCTTGCTAAATTACGCATGATGCCTCTAGAGATGAAGAATTGTACCCTCGGATTCATGATAATATATCTCAAACCTTCGGGTGTGATATGTATGAAGACTTTGCCATGAGTTGGTAAATTATTGATTGTCAAAAATGACAAAAAGGGGGGAATTGTGATGGAAATTTACTTTATACCCATAGTAATCTGTATCATGCTGATTTGATTTCTGTCTCTTGATCATTCTTGCTATTAAACTGTCTGGGGATTCCTTATCTGACAACTGACTTGTTTGGGTTTTGCTTTCAATAAAGACAGTGTAACCCGGTTCTTCCTGGCCCTTCTTGACTGTGACACCCTTTGAGTGCACATCAATGGGTCCTTGCTTTTAGCTTAATAAATACTCAAAAGACTTTGGTGATTCAAAGACTCTTATTTCCAGATTTCAACCACACTACATTTTAAAATTTGGTTTATAATCTATAATCATCCATTATAATTTCCCCTTAGTTTCCCATCCCACTCTGCTCCGTGAAATAAGAGACACACAAAGCATTTATGTTTCATATGAGTAAGAAATACAACAAAGAATTGTTCCAAACACTTTGAAACTCTCCTAAGGTGTTAAAATTGTAAAGATGTTTGGGTTGGGTCATGTAGCTGAAAAATCAAAAAGTATAGCTGTAAGAGATTTATGTATAGCTTCTGTTACTGTGTTAAGGTCCTTTTAAATAAAACTATTCAATCTATACCAAACAAATAAGTGAATATTTTATAAGATTCATTTAGACTATCCACCAGCATCAGCAATTAAAATTCTTCAAGGAGCTACTAGGCCTCGTCCCCATGCTGTTTGTCCACACATTGTCATCTGTTTTACAATAATTTAATGAATTATAGTCAATCCGTCTTAACTATTTTTGAGCCCCAAGGTCTCTTGATGAGTACGACATTTATTTTCTCTCTTCCCATCCCACTAGCTGCAGGGCAGGGTCTATCAACAGCACTGCAGAAGCACTGTGAGTTACAGATAAACTGCTTATCCGCAGTTCAGCCACAGCTTGAGCGCTCATACTCCCTATTCAGTGGTACTGGTATATTGCACCAGGAGGACCTCCACTCCCAATTACAGCTTTACAGTACGGTATTTATTGGATTGCAAGATGAAAACAACCACCCATCAGGGTGGACAGTAGCCATTAAATCAATGCAAAAATCCTGTAAATCCAATACTTCTTTACCTCAAAGCACTCCTGCTCATTGGACTGCAACATTGCATGTTATAGTCCAACAATCATTGACACAGTACATATAAGCAATGTAGTGAATATGCAGAGCTTAGAAAAGCTGAGGTACGGTTAAGCTCTGGGTAATATTATATTTCTATTAGCAGGCAAGTGCTGAGGAATACATTCAGGCTATGTTCACACTGCACGCCTTAGGGCTCAATTCGGATGTATTGCTCAAATCCGATAATTTATTTTGTTTGGCTTTTCACATTATTATTTAAATGAGGCAAATACCAGATTCCAGTGTGACCCGCATGCGGAACAATAACAAAGCGCGCTGTCGTATGGAAGTAAACACAGAGGCCACCGAAGTCAGTGTTTACGATAATTAGGACTAAAAGAAAGAAAGCCAGATGTAAAAGTTGCATAAATTCCAACATGACTGAGATTGCATTGCAAAAAAAAAAAAAAAAAAAAAAAGGAATTGAAAAGACCAGTTTTCATGTGATTTGTGCTGGTCACACAGTTATTTCAGTTAACGTGTGAATAGGAGACACAACCTGATATTTCTATTAGCGTAACCTTCAGTTTTAAACCCGAGCATATACAGAGAGAATTTTATAATTGTGTGTTCTGAACTCGCCTGCATCATGAACTAATGCAACGCTAACTCAAGTTGCTGTGCAAGTCTGAAAAGAAGGTGGGTATCTGAAGGGACTGTGACCGCTCATGAGCACACAAGCAAATTAATGAATAGATGTATGAATAACCTCTACATCCTACTCTCATACTGGGTCAAAACATTTTTTTTTAATTCAGGCGTTGCAAAGCATCACGGCTGAATGAGCGGAAACAGAGTTATGATTATCTGTGTTCTAACCATCATTCGGGCACAAGAGACTGTCAAGTAACACATTAAAGACTAAGACTATTTGCGAGTGAGACGATGTAACCGGACATGTTTTAATCAGATCAGGCAGTCTGACGACGCAATGGCTTCTCTCCCCTCTTCTCTTACTTCACAGCACGCCAAATTGAGATAATGCTTTATTCCTCTTTCTGGAGAGTGGGCGTGAATACAAATAGGTCAGCGCCCCCTCCCCTATCAGAGCGGGCAGCAACAGCAGCAGAGACGGCGTGACGTGGTGGGAGAGAGCGTACTGCCACCAAGCCTGGAGCTGCCTTTTAGAGCGAACACAACTCACAGCACTGCCTCTTGTTCATCTTCCTCCTCCCCCGCTGCACAACACACACACAACACAACGGCAGCTCAGAGCGGAGAGCGAGGGGCTGCTGAATGAGGAAGGTGAGAGGAGAAAAGTGAAAACAAAAAAAAGGAGCACATGGAGGGGGAAGGGGGACGTTAACATGACAGCGTGTGAATCAAAGAAGAAACAAGGATCCGTATGGAAATGGAAGAGAAGCTGAACAAATGGAGATATGAGGCTTTGCATCGTCCAGAAAAGATCCCCATCTATCCACTGCTGCATTTTTATACACAATACGACAAGTGAGGAGAGTGAAAGGACCCAGGGCTCGAGCTAACTGTCAACTATCGACTCTCTTCAGCCAAAGGCGGCAGCGGCAGCAGCATCTGCAGCAGCCACAGCAGCAGCCGCGCACCACCGTTAGCATCAAGCCTCTGGGGACAATGCGCCAAGGCAGGTGGAGAGACTGCAACACTGTAGCTCTGACACATGTTCTGCCCATGCATGCACACAGACACACACGTGCAGGCATGTGGTAGATAGCTACCCGAGTGCTGTCTTTCAACAGTAACAGCCAGTGGGTTTGGTTTAAAGAAGAGGATGATACGTGGAGGGAATAAATGACGGCCTGAGTCATTACAACCAAAGGTGTATGGAATTGTGGTTTGGCTAAGAGCACAGTGGGAGTAGTGACCAAGGTGTGTGAAGACTGTATTTCATCAGTTCAGGAACGATGGCTGCCAGAAATAGACAAGTATTTGGATTAAGAGGGGTGAGTTTAAAATGCACACCCACATCAACACAACGCTGAAGAAATAATTCAAGCTGAAAAAATACAGGATGTGAAGGGTGTGCCTTTATAAGAGCAACTGTCGTTTTTATTTCTGTTGATGTATGCAGGCGAGCAAACAGAAGTCTTTCAGTGCTTCTGTGAGCGCTCACAAACCCCTCTTTGTCTTGTTGGGGTCCGTTAAGAGGGTAGTGTGTAATTCAGTAAAAAAAACTGAGAGAACACACTCTACTTCAGGGTGCTATCAGCCAGCAAACATAGGCTGTTCTTTCTATAAACAACATCTGGATAGTGTTCAAGAGCAAAAGAATGTAGAGCTGAGACAGCAGAACACATCTTCTGTTTATTCTTGTTCTGACATTCAAGACATTCCTCTTAACCACATTGTATGTGGCCTAAATCAGTAAACAATCAGTAATCATTAAGATGTGAAAGTAACTTCTAGCAAAGTATACAGTTTATTTTGTTCTACATTAGTCAGCTAAAGTAATGCATCGTTGGTTTTCTTGCATGTTAAGTTGTAACGTGCCAAAGACACTGACAAAGTTACTTGTTGGCATATCATAAGTACAAAGTTAGTTATCTGTCAAGCCATAGGAGCAGGAAGGAGTCAAGGAAGGAAGGAAACAGCTTTTATGTCAATCAAATATACATCACTGTATTAAACATCCAGCTGACAATAAGTAACATCATCATTTTGAGTTATGTTTTTGGCCACCTGATAAATGTAAGAACAATTTTCGCTCTCCTTTTAGCTCAGTTTCCATCTCCACAACACATTTGGCTGCTAAGTGCTCCGTTTATCAGCTAGTCACCTGTGGTTTGGTGCTGGGCAACTTACAGTAGTTGGAGGCCATAAATCAGGAACAATGAGCTGATTGATGATTAAAAAAAACACCCCAGAGTGTCGGACGATTCCCTGCGTTTGTTACAAAAAGTGACATCTTTCACATACATGTAGTGATTTCGTTTGTTGTTTATTTTAACGGCTTTAATGTGACATGCTGTATCTATAATTGCTGAAACATACCCTCTCCTCTGTCTCCTAGGCAATCAGTAGGAGACAGTGCCTTACAGCTGGATTGTCAGACAACAACAAAGTGCTTAAACATAAATAATATTGGGTCAAAGTTTCTTAAGCGACGCATCGCATACACTTCACCTCGCCTCCAGGGATCAAGGCCTGGTCAGGCGCTGCTGGCGACTGGCCTCACAACTGTGACTGTGCATTTGCCCTGCCGAAACCATGCAGTGGAGACGACGGCACTGCTGTACACATACAGCTAAGCTTCTCTATCTCCTCTCGCTTTTGGGTGTCCTGGTCTTTCTGGTTCACCAGGTGTGGCTGCCCAGGCTCACAGGTATGCCGTGGTGGAGAGGCAACCCTGTGGTGTACGGAGGCGGTGAACTTCACACCACCAAAGCCAAATGGAATGCGAGTGCCCCGCATTCAGTGTGGAGGTTTGTCATTGTTCCTCAGCCGACATTCAAGGCTGACGCGAACATCAGCTCCCATGAGAAGGAAGTTGTCCCCTCTCCTCAAGGAGACCCACGTTTTGAGGACACTTTGGCGGCCAGTGTAGAGGCCGAACTTGCTGGCACTATAACCCCAGGGCCTTTCACTTATATCATCAACGAGCCAGACAAATGTGCCGAGAGCAAACTTGCACCGTTTCTGGTGTTGCTGATAGCAACTGAGGCTCGGCAGGTGGAGGCAAGAAATGCCATACGGCAGACATGGGGGAATGAGAGCGTGGCTCAAGGTCTGGGATTCAACCGGCTTTTTCTGCTCGGGAGAAATGAGGGAGAGCTGGGGCTTTTACAGCAGAGGATGCTACAAGCAGAGAGCCGGAGGTATCACGATATCATTCAGCAGGACTTTCTGGATTCCTACAAAAACCTGACCATTAAGACATTGATGGGAATGAACTGGGTGGCAACTCACTGCCCGCGAGCCAGCTACGTCATGAAGACGGACAGCGACATGTTCGTCAACACAGAGTACCTCATTTACAAGCTACTCAGGCCAGAAATGATGCCCAAGAAGAACTACTTCACAGGCAATAACATGAGAGGCTTTGCTCCCAACCGAAATAAAAACAGCAAGTGGTACATGCCCCCTGAGCTGTACCCAAGTGAGAAGTATCCCACCTTCTGCTCTGGGACTGGTTACGTCTTCTCTGGAGACTTGGCGGAGAAAATCTATCGAGCATCGCTAAGTATCCGCCACCTGCATCTGGAGGACGTGTATGTGGGAATATGCCTGGCCAAGCTCCGGATCGAGCCCACTCCTCCATCCAATGCCTTCCTATTCAACCACTGGCGGGTGTCTTATTCCAGCTGCAAGTACAGCCAGCTGATAACATCACACGGGTTTCATCCCAATGAATTACTTAAATACTGGCATCACTTGCAGAGCAACAAACGCAACGCCTGCATCAACACGTTGAAAGGAAGAGTAGGCAGGACACACTCAGCGAGAGTGAACAAAGAGAAACCAGCTGAATAACTGAAGCTACTATTAAACTCTCCTTGTTACATACAAATAATGATTCATATCTCAGCACATACTCTTCTTAACTTAATATTAAACAGGATTCATCCACACTTTATCAATATGACAACTCAATAAGAAATTCTGCATAAATGTTGTGTAAAAACTGAAGATGTGCTCACAAATTATTGCACATTTTGTACAGAAGAGATTAAAAAAATGTTTATATGTCTTAGTCAAACCACTGGAGAGTTTAGGTAGTTATATTTTCCAAAACAATAAAGCGGTGTTACACTGTGGTGCAAAAGCTACTTTTTTTTGTAATAATGTACGATCTACTGTATGTGTTTTATAATATCGACAGGGTACAGTGCCAATAAACATTTCCACGTGTACCAAATAGTCAATGGAGTCATTTCAAAAGAGGCTAGATTATACAAAGTCTGCTACTGGAGAGCGAGACTGTTGCATGACCCAAACATAAGGGCCATATTTCGGGAAATTATTTTTGAAAATGTTCATTTGAGGACTTAATGTGGCAAAAAGAGTTACAGAGGCCAACTGGCAAGCAGCTAAGTAAACTAAGCTGTGTGATGCAACATGACTTCACTTCTCTGGTTTATGCCAATTTTTATGCCAAGAACAGCAAGATTAAAAACAATAATTTAACTACATGGGAATCAGAGCAACCTGCCTGACGCTGTGAATCATTAAATGGCAATAATCACAGGCATCATATGGGGCTTTTTGGGTGCAAACACGCATGCAGTGCAGCTCTGGGAGAACATCACAAGTAAACCACAGGGCTTTGAACGTACCGTCACAGACTTCAGGGTCATGCCGTGGTAGGTGCCCATGGTATCGATTTTGAAACCCTCCGTCTCTAAGAAAACCATGAGCAATGAGATGCAGATTACTGACATTAGAAAATGGGCTATTCTCAAAAATTTAATAAAACAAGAAATTCAGTTAAACAAGTTTGCACCTTTTAATTCCTACACTTAGTCACAGACATGTCCACACTTACAATACTGTCTGCGTGCACTTACACATTGCATTAATACGCGTTTATTGATACTGGGTGAATGAAATAAATGTAAAATAATTTTCATTGACCCACAGACTAATCTTTAGGTAATTATAGGCAAACATGCACACATACGCACACGCACGCCTTTGGAAATGTTCCTGATTAAAACTTGCTACACTAAAAGTAAAACTCACCCTCTTTTCCTTTGAATCGCTCCTGATCGTATCTGTTGTAGGCAGCAGGGACAGGCTGCTTGTTCCTTAGGGACGGATCCTGAAAACAACATGAAACACAGACTGTTAGTTCACGGTTAAGTCGAAACCAAATTAGTCATTTATATACTAGCTGCTGCTTTTTATATATAACATTTTGGGGGGGGTTTTGCCTTTTTTGGATAGTGACAGCTTGCAGAGAGAGACAGGAAAGGTGGGAGAGAGTAAAGTAAGAAAAGTAAAATTCAAGGACTTTCAAGGTAAGTTTTTATCTAAATTGTTACTATAAATGCCAGCAGAATTTTAAACTTCCTTGAAAATCTAAAAAAACTCAAATATATAATGAACGAGGAATGTCGTTCGTTACCACTTGAGTAGTGTTCTGTGCTGGTCTCTGCTCTGGTGCTCGCCCTTCTTCTCTGGCTTTCACAGACTGAAGGATGGCAAAGATGTTCTTGGAGAAGTTCTGCAAAGGAGCAACGCAGATAAGGATATGATGAGTTCAGCACCCTCACACAGAAAACAATTGCTTTTATTTTGTTATAAGTGAAAAACATCGAGGTTTCAGGGTAACTAGCTAAAGGCATGGATGTAAACAGATAAACCATATAATAATCCTTTATTTGAATTGTTTAAAACGGATAGTAATTACTATGTGCTTTCAAGTTGCCTATTCCGTTTTACATAAGAAAACAGTGAGGACTGCTATCTACAGGTACATTTGAGTTTTAGCCTGATATTATGAAGTGAGGGGATGTATGTAATGCTAGTCTTCACTGCAGTGTATTTAGGCAACACAGTTGACCTTTACAGCAGCCTGTTCCTAGACTCTTTAATGTCAGAAAGAAATACAATATATTATACTATATTTTGAGAGTAAAAACACACTGGGTGAAATCTTGCTATTGCTGCCATCTAGTGGTTGAAATTTTCACCTTGCTACACACAGGGTATTTTATTTTTCCATTGACAGTTTGGCAAGTTTAGTACAAAACTTTTTTTTTTTTTAAAAAGGACAGCTGCTTTCAAACTGAGTAATGTACAGTAAAGTGGCCTCAAGAAAAGCTCAAAATGGTGGACTGAAATTCATTTCTAGCAAAATCCCGTCACAAAAAACATATCTGTAAGGGCCTCTTCAAAACTTAAGTTGTGACTTGTTTGAAGGCCTTGCTGCCTAAAACGTGCCAATGACTGATTGTCGATGCTTTTTTGTGGTAGCAGGAAAAATGCGTTATTCGAAAGAGAAGGATCTAAATATATCCATAGTTACAAAAATAAAGTAACACCGTGTAATGTACTGTGGTGTACAATGTTAAATTACTTGTTTGGAAGGATGTTTACAGTAACGCCTTCAACTCCCAAATGACTGAATGACAACCCTGATTATGAACTAAAGTATTTGGACCAAGTCTGAAAACACACTTAGACCCAAACATGATATTGCATTGCTACATTACGGTGTGTGTGTATGTGTGTGTGAGATCAGAAGTGCAACAACACTTTCCTGACATATAGTACTGAGTGTGAACATCATTCATTAAATCTCATTTATAATCTGTGTAACGACCCGATCAGGACAGAAATCAAGGTCTTGAACCAATGTGCAGGTAAGTACAAGAAAATCACAAAATGCACGTGCTAATCTGACACAGCGACGGCAGAACACCGCTTGTGGAGAAATATCACAGTGATTGATTATCAGTAGCTGAATGTTGATTCTGACCTTTCCGGTGCTCTGGAGAATGGTTGTCCTGGTCCTCCAGACCCTCTCTCTGCTGACAATATCTCTGGTGACATCCACCTCGGCGTCCACAAAGCTCCTCTGCTTCAGGGTTATGTCGTCATCCAGATCTGTTTTGATGGTGGAACGTTTCTTTGCCATAATCTTGGCTTTGATGGCTGCGATTTTCTCCACTGACATGGCCTCGGACAGTGATCTGAAAAAGGACGAAGTAGTAGTAAGACATGACATTCAGATCAATCTGATTATTATTGATCACAAAAAAAAAAAAAAAAATAATAAAATACATTTTATATATTTTATATATATATATATATATATATATATATACACTACCGTTCAAAAGTTTGGGGTCAC
>JAVQJL010004324.1:0-14505 GCA_036024295.1 Nannoperca obscura
TTGCAACAGTGTGACTCACTGTTGCAATTTAATTTATTTTTTTTTTTTTTTTTTTTTTTTAATAGAATTGAATGTGTCGCAGTAGAATAGTAATTGCTGGAACGTCTTTACTGCTGAGGAAGGTGCTACTTCGGGGAGACCTATGGAGACAATACTGATAATACTAAAATGGCACTCTGCTTCACTGACGTAACCTATACTGCTCCTCTCCTCCTGTTTTGTTACAGGAGTTCATGTGAAGTCACTACATTTATTTCCACACATGAACAAGGGCCTTTGCTGCCACAAGGCCTCGGGCAGAGCGAGGAGCTTCATCACAATGCTGAATCTTATAGGACACGCTGACACAGGAGACACCCTTAACAGTGGATGACCATGTGCGGCCGTACTGGAGACGTGTGATAACCCTGCAGCACTAATGAAGCCCCATGCTCTGTAAATTCCTTTAAGACGCAGGTTGCAACACATAAGCAATGTGACACTCTAACCAGTCACAATCCCGTCTACCTCCTGCAGCATATAAATGTGCCTCTATTCATTTCTAGGACGCAGAGTTTGGGAGAAGCAACTGACCAGATGACACAGATTTGCACACAGTCATAATAGCGTTCTTTATTTCCCCCCTCCTGATATTCGCTGTGGCTTCAGTTGCTGTAAACCTCGTGCCTTTCTGCTCCACATAAATATGTTAAAATTGTACTCAACTGTCTGTCTGATCTCTGCACTTGGGTTCATCACCTCCAGTGCCTGAAGCAGTGGCAGTATCCTAATTATAATCATATTACTAATCAGTGCCAGGTGATTGCACAGACATGCAGACATCATTTTAGCAGGGGCATATAGCACAGTAAATCTCCAGTGATTAACTGATTTAAAACATACTGAGACAACTTTATCAAGGTAAGGCTGGGATTATTGAAGCTAATGTGGTAGATATCATGTTAAAGACATCAAGGACTAATTCCATTCATTCAGGGAATCCTTACCTAGGGGACTTTGGAGAGAATTTGTTGCTGCATGTTAGAAGTAATAGAGGCAGAACACAACTTTTTGTTGTTATTACAAGAGCATGGTGTGGTCCGTTTTAACTGTATTTAGTAAAAAGATGTAAAATAAGAAATGTGCAATTAGCACTTCATTACCTTTGGGAAAGAAATGTACAGTTTCCAAGATGCAAGATTTTCTGGGTATTCCCTAATTAGCAGCTTTTTTGTCTGGCTGCCATCAGTCTGATCAGGTTGTTTAGCCCACTGGCTACAAAACAAGACAACCTACTGAAATGATTCACTCTTTTGATATAGGAAACATAACTAATTTTAACCTGCGGTAAAACACGGCTCTTAAAATTAGGATGAATTTTTTCACTCTGCCGCTCCACAGGGACTGTCTTCGACTTCTACACAGGTGTGTCAGCCAACAACACTGGGAGCCTTCAACATCTCAGTGAATATCCAATTATGCTAACCTAACTGATGTTATGTGCACATTTAGTCATATGTACCAGTTAGTAATTTGAGGTATGTTGTGTTATTTTTCTGAAATGTAATTAAAATCTTCAACATTTCATCAAGTGTCAGGCCAGAGATGTCGGCCATCTTCCGTATGCCCTATCATACTCTTCACTCTAAACGGGTCACACATTAAAAATGTGGAGCAATAGTTTTTTTATCAGTTGCTTCAGTTAGCTACACTCAAAGTGTTCCTTCCACAGCTCCACAATCGCTGCAGTCAAGGTCAACATTTCTCTTCCCCTGCTGAAGACAGCCTGGCTAAAGCCTTGCATCCCTTTCCTGAAGACTGACAGTTTCCCAGAAGCTGACCTTGTGATATCTGCCTGCTGATTCAGGAGTCCCAGCTGGGAGGTAAGAAAACTTACTCTGAAGGTCGAAGTTGAAGACATTTGGTCAAGCCAAGTTTAGTTAAATATATTTTTATATCCCCAAATCACAAATTTGTCTCAGAAGGCTTTAGATTCTGGCCAACATCAGACACCCTCATCCTTAGAAGCTCAAGTGGGGCTATCTACTACACATTCCCAGTTCACCCTCCCTGCACATTTGGGTTTAGTGGATCAGTAAGCCTCCCTTGCTACATAACTTCACACTATCCGAGTGTCTTGGAAGATGTTGACAGGTCAGCTCCTCTCTATAAACACAACTACAAAGATCTTTGGCCTAAGGTATTGTAGTGAACCCACATGTTTCTTCTTTGGCCTGGGAGACCCTTACACGAGTTATCCCCAGAGTGACAGTGGCAATACACTCCACCAGAATAAGGCATTACATGTCATTATATGTATTATTTTACTGATCCACACAGTGCCCTTTAGTTATTTTCCTTTGACTTAATTGTCAAGAAGAAAACTGAATGTGTTGCTCTTCTGCACTGACCTTTGTACTGAGCCGGAGAGAAGAAGCTCTCTGTGGCAGAGTTGGATAGATGGGCCACCACCTCCTCCAGAAATTCAGCCAGTACTGGGGAGAAAAAAACATACATATGTAAAATGTATGCTAGTACAGCTACAATAAACTTTAAGTTCCAGGAAAATCCAATGTTCAAGTTCAAAGCTCCTGCACTTCATCTATTTATAGAATGTGGATAACATCCTGTTATTTACGCTATTAAGCAGCCCAGTTAAGTAAGTGGTCTGGAAAGAGCTTTTCTTGTGAACCATACAGAATGCGTGTTTAATGCTGCAATCACAGAGTCATAAAAAAGTACAACAGATTCACTAGTCACGTAGACACTTAAGCAACTAAGCAGCATTAAATCTAGGACTGACGAGTGTCTGACACAGAAGATCATGGCTCAGCTGCAAAAACCCGTGAATACCATCACTACACTGTGCAAATGTGCATCCGCTCGTGTCTATTTACAGCTTCACTGCCCTTGACGGTCTCTCAGGAAACCCTGACAACATTGATTTTAGTGTGGCATGGCATTGCTATGCAAAGAAACCACCCACAGTCAGAGAAGATCTAATTGTGAAAATAAGAGGGAAACCCTGGGTGATGAGGCCTCTTGTAGAGGGAATACAGATAATACAACTCCACATCAACACAAGGGCACAGGAGTGCATTTCTATATATTTCACAGAAACTCTAAACTAATCATGTATTTTTGTTTGTTTTAATGAGTATTTGAAAGAAACTTAAACGAACACCTGTTCTGTGTGATATATCATACAACAACCATCAGGGTTTTTTTTATAAGTGAAAATAAAAAGGGATTAATGTTGAAACTTTTTTTTTAATGCATGTTAGTTTTAGCACTTCTCACAGAGGCCTTCTTTATCTACAACTGTTGTATAACGTGTTATATGAAATACAATGTTAGTGAAGTCACACAACTGCTTAATGCAATGAAGCAATGGATGCTTCTGTAAAAAGGCTGTGCAGCTTTGCCATCATTTCACAGGTTGCCAGATTAGAAAACCCAGTGAGAGCTGATCATAATGCAACCCAGTGACTCAGAGCGCAAGTGAATGCATCTCATTGACTTGCTGTTGAGGGAGAACAATTACGCAATCAATAAACTGACAAGATAGTGAGATATTGAACATGCAAACAGATCTACTCAAGAGTGTTTTGATGAAGAAATGGTACATTTAATCATTTTTGTCTTACAGCTGTGTAGAAGTCTGTCGAAGACACAAGTGGTAATCACGGCGCCTTCATACGCAAAGCTAGACATAAGTGAAGATTCAATAAATTGCTTAAGAACTAGGTTCATTTAGTATTCGGCCTATAAAGGCTACAATTTCCTTCACTGAATGTTTCTTTAAAAGTGGAATGGCAGGTTTTGCGTGGTTAATGACGTGCCAAATAAAACCGCACTTCCACAGCAGAGGGAAGCTTAACAGATAATAAATCTTGATCATGGTCTTCCAATGAAAAGTCTTAAATGAGCGCCGTAGAACAGAGTGGATGCTTTCACGGGCTGAGTTCAACAGTGTCCTGATGAAAGGAGGCAATCACTGTACAGTGCATGCGTTAATGACGAGACTGTCTGCCCTCCTCCTTTTAAATGTATTTCTGTCCTCCTTGAATCGCAGCTTTTTACTCCCACGTAAGCAAGTAGGCGTCAGTGCCATTTCATAGTAGCTGTCAATGGCGGTGATGATTAAAAGGTTCATGGACATCAGATCTATGTAATCTCTGTGAGGAGGTGTGCACCTGCTGCACAAGAGGGGACATCAGCAGATAATGCAGTTAAATGCAGAATCCACATTGCAGTGTAGTTGTATTGTATCATTATTACTTATTATTGTGCATTTGTTAGCACGTTTGTTTGTTCTCCTCATCATTATTCCTTACTTATTAATTACACATTTGAACTAATTGGAAACGGATAAAAGACTAAAGGAAACACACTGTTATTTCACACTCAGCTGCCTCCTTTCAGTTTGTATATGAATTATGAACGCGTTGAGGTGCACTCAGTCCTGCTGCGTATTCCTCATCATAAAGATGAATTTGTTTGTGGAAAATGTTTCCAAGGGCGCACATATCACTTACATCTCTGATCGTCAGTTTAAAAGGATGGAATATGTTGCTTTTCCTGTGGCTCAGTTAAGCACACCTTTGCTGTATGTTACACTGAATCTTCACAGCTGAAGCGTTCAGTCAGTCTGCAGAGCCACAGTGTTGATTACGGTCTGTTATTGTTATGAGGAAACATTGTTACTTAGTCACTTCAGGCGTCTTGCGTGGATCGTATAGTTATCCAAACAAAAGCCTAAATGCATCCAAGAAGCATTTGAGAGGGATTTAGATCGGATTGCCCAAATCATCTTGGGCAATGGTTTGAGACATATTATATCCAGGTTTTAAAAAAGGTGTGAATGCATCAGTCTCTCCAAGATGAATGCATCATTTTCACTATACCAAAGTCTAAATATGTCAGTAAGCTGTCTGTTAAAGTTGCTTCCACAAGTCAAGATCTGACACTGTGGTGCTCTAAAAGCAGCTAAATTTACACTGAAATTAGCCGTAATTCTTCCTGTTGTTTGAGAGAAAAGCATCTCTAGCGATCTTCAACAAATACATAAGGATACAGAAGGCGCGCTGTTGACAGAGCTGTTGTTGTGTTTATCTGATCCCGTGGATAATTTGTGTGGGTGAGGGAGATCCATGGGTTTGTGTTAACCTATAGATAGTTGTTAGCTAGCAGTGACCGTCTGTATTTGAGTGGAGTTTACCCCACTGTGGATCCAAAGACTCAAAGACTCAAATACCCAGAATGGTTTGTGGGATATTCAAGAAATAAGGAATGTGTCCTTCGTGACCTTTTGGCTAGCTCTGCTTTTGTTTCAGTTTAATTATTTGTCATTATTTGCTTTTTCTCTTAAATATGTATTTCTTAAATGTTTAATGTTTGCTTAAATGTTCCCACGTTTTAGTCATCACTAAGACTTATTCACCTTTACAAATCGACATTATTGGCCAGGAGATATATTATCAGTGTGTATGCTATGTTATCATTGTGCTACTAGAAGGTAGAAAGCCCACAGCTACCCAGAGATACCAGTAGCTTACCCTTTCCAGTGAAGATGTTGGGTTTGGAGGTCATGACTTTGCAGTAGTGTCTACGGCAGATCTCCATCCAGCTCTCCTCATTCTTTGAGTCTTGAGATGATGCCAGAAATTCACTGAACTCAGAGTCTGTACAATGGGGAAAACTAGAGGTGAAAAATCACAATGATGCGCCGGTTAATATTGTCAACTGCATGAACGTTCCTCTTACCCTGTGAGTTATGGAGGATCTTTGGTGGGTCCAAAGTGTAGCGGTGAGGTAGAGGGTAGCTTGAAAACATGGGCCAGGGGTAAGGATCTCCGTCCTGGAATAAACAGATAAAGAAATTCAATTGGCAGATTATTTAAACAAGAATATATGATGTGTATGACTGTGTGGTCTGCAGAAGTAGTGGTGAATAGGACTGCTACACCTTTCCAAACTCACATGATTCATCCTATTTGCATTGTTTTCTGTGATTGGTTTCTGCTCTGCTCTAAATAAACAGTTTCTTCGGCTGTTTGCGAGTTTGCTGGGTGACTGATGTGTCGTTATGTTGGATTGTGAGCATTTGTTTGTAATTTAATATGCTAAAAACTGCCTAACGACAATGTTTGATGACAGCATTTTGAAACCATTTCAAACTATGAACAGTGCAGTGCAGTTAAACAGTGGCTTGTAGATGAAATCATTACTGAGCAATTGTTCAGCACCGAGCTGGTAGCAGTTTATCAAATTATATGTGTCTGCCATCAGTTCTTCCCTGCTTTCAATCATCTTTTCCGTCTCTCTTCCTTCCTTTCTTTCTTTGTCACCCACTGGCATTTAATGCTGCCTTCATTACTCGTCATATCTTAGTTTTGAAGAACCACAACTTTTGAGTCATAGCTCAGCATGTGACTTGCCACAATAATGTGCACTAAAGGTAATGGGGTTTAGAAAGCAGTCCCCTTTATCCAATTGTCTGTGGCCTCCGCTCAGGATAATCCCTGCTGGTATTTCAGTCTGCCACTCAGGTGATGTGATGACGTTAGAAAGAGATGCAGAGCCCTGTGTGTTGAGGCACTGATGATTTCAGACAATCCTCACACAGCTCTGGAGCTCACAGCTGCAGCTAATAATTCTGCATGCAACGTGATTTTAGGTTCTTTTTTCCTACAAAGATTATTTCCAATAATAAAATTATAAATCACAAAACTTTTCAATTATATCGCACGTACATTTTTCTTCTTACATTATGGTCTAAATGTTGTTTCTCTATATGCTATCTAATTCAGGTGGACAACAGTAAAGAACTCCCATTGTATTTTATCTTAGGTAAACTTTTCTCTGATGTCATGTAAAGCCTCTTAAGTCCCCAAAATATGACTGAGGACATGACCTTGGTGTGCTCAGTGGTACCTACAGTCCTGCACACAGAGCACAATGTGACTGGGTGACAGTTCTAATAATATCTCTCGGTGAATGAGGTCTTTTGCACATTCTTAACAGCTTTTATAAAAACATGTAGAGCCATCTTTGCATACTCTTGGCCCGTGCAGAAGTACAAGAAATCTAACAGCTCGACTTTTGACAAAGGAACTATCTGAATAAGAATAGATTGAAAGTGTTTCATGGCCATCGTGGAATTCATCACGCCTCCTTGTAGGTAAATACTCTGACAGACACTTTGAAGTGTCAGTAACAACCATTGTTGTAACACTTCTCTTTCTACTTTCTACTTCTTTCTTTCTCACCAAGAGTGGATTCATTAAAAATCACACAAAAATCAGCCCACCTTTAGCTTTCTGGTCCATAAACTTCCTACAAGTAACAGAAAATATGAATAAAAGAGACCTATGAAACATGAAGGAAACACTCACTCAACCAATTTACACTCCCGTTTAGAAATCTCTTTCATATCCTTTCTTTGACTTCGGAGTAAATTAGTTTCCTGTTTTGTGTTCAGCATAAACAACACCTAAATAATTGATATCTATCCCAAAACATGCTGAGTCAATATGGCCGCAGGCTTCAGACAACGACTGGAGCTCTGCTGGCAATCAGCAGGACTCTTTTCATCTGCAATAAACCACCAGTAGCACAAAGTCTGAAGATAAATGGATGGATGGGTTTGTTTGAGGGTTGGATCATAAGCACAGTGAAGACTGACTTTGTGATTAAAGAATAATTAAAGGACATTGAAAAAAGAAATGGACAACTTAGTCATGTGTTGAAAAGCAAAGTGCAAATGTCCAAGAAACAGTGAAATAGTCTTTTTACTACAACCTCAATGAATGAAAACACAATTTTCTTGTGCCAAAACAGTCAATCCACTTTACAGGTAGACAGGAGCCATAGACTGTACCAATATAAACCAGGTTACAACAAAAAGAACAACACAGCTGACCTCTTGCAGTGCTCGAGGAGGAAGCTTCCTCTCCGACGGACCTCCTGTCACGCTAACACGAACCAGCACGTGATTCCTCTCCACTGACAGACTGTCTATGATGAACTCCCTGAGAAGGTTTAATAGAGAAGAAAGGAGATCAGACAAAGATGGACGTGGATGGGATGCTGCAAAAGGAACAGAAATAAACAAGAGAAATTACCTGATTACCTGAATTACCAACCAAATGAGAAAGACATCAGAAATTAAAAAGTTAAAGAAAGTCAAGCATATGTGGAATAGAATATTTTTGGTAGACAAGGCCATGCAAATCATTAAGGCCTTTCAATTTATTAACACTTCAAAAATTCCCCAGTTTATTAGAGCTCAGATAACTTTCTTTGAAAAGTCTTCTAAAGGACTTTGTAGAGAGTTTGAAGACTCTGAATGACTGACTACATCATGGCTGCAAGGCAAGAACGAAAAGAAAGAAGGGTTTCCATGTTCGAATTTTAGATAAGATCAGAGAATTCTTCAATTATAAAGGCACTTTAGGGTCGAAGGGTGTCAGCCTTGGTGGATACTTATTATAGCTGAAGCAATTTGGACTTGAAATTGGTAATAAAGGGGATTATTTTTTTGCACAGTGCTCTTTCCGAGGGCCTGTTTGCCACAAAATGTAATCTGCATACATTTCTTTCTGAATAAAACAAAGCTAAAACAGCTGGGATGAAAATGTGCACATTGTCCTTACTATGTAGTTTTGGTGAATTTGGGTGTCACTCATATTAGAAAGGTGAGAATTTGGGGGAAATTACTGGCAACAAAAAGCTGGGGAAATCAAAATCAAATTCAAAACACTGAACAGGAGTGAAAAGAAGAGGTGGAAGAGAAGATGGCTAAAAATATAATAATAAAAAAAGAGGTGATGATGTCCGTGATGATAATGGGAGCATGAGGGGAAGAGAGGGCAGGAAAGGGACATGGGAGAATAAATTAACAAGTCATCATTCTCCAAAATGCAAAGTAAGTTGGCGTTTCAGGCCATTTCTATTCATATCCAATAGCCATGGCTCTGCCAGCCATTACCAAGAGAGGGGGCCTCTTCAACACCCACTTTCAGAAATGGCCTTTTCACTCTCTTTCAGCTTTATTTCATTTTATTTGTGACAAGGCAAACAAACAAACCATTTCTCATCCCGAGCAATGATTAAATTTGAAAGTGTTCTGTCATATCAGGATGATGTGCAGAGGCGCATAAAGCCTTTACTGAATGAGAGAGAACAACTATCTGCAAGTTGAGTGTGCTCAATGTGCAAACTATTGAAATGTCTGAAATAACTTCCTTCAGTTCAACTCAGCTCTGGTTGGAGTAAACTGTACTTTCTAGAAAAGCTACAAAGGCAATGTCCAAGTACAGGAAGCATATTAAAGGAACAGGTAAATATTTGGGGAAATATACCAACAAAAAAATCAATTTTTCAAACTAATGTCCGTGTGTCAAGAATAGAGTTGAAATCAACATGTGGTTATCTCAGTATAAAGACTGGAGGTAGAGGAAAACAGCTGGCCTGGCCCTTAAAGTTCACAAATGTACCACTTATTAACAGGATATATATCTTATTAACAGGATATATATCTTATTAACAGGTTATATGTCTCGTTAGTTTCATTTGTAAACAAAAACATAATGTATTAATGACTTTGTGGTGTTTAGGGGGAGTTTAGACGGTGCAACTATTTCTTGACGAACAACACTACTTGCATGTTGCCATCAGAGACCTTTTCCAAACTGTCAGTGTTTTACATTTTTGTCTGTTTACAAACTAAAATAAATGTTGAAGATCTTTAAGAGGTGCTGGTTTGAGTCTTTTTTAACCTTTTTAAAACCAGGCTAGCCATTTCTCCCTGCTTCAGTCTTTATGCTAAGCTAAGATAACCAGCTTCATCCTACTCTCAGAAAGAATGCTAATTATTTCCCAACACTAAGTGATAAGAGACCATTTTATAGCAGTCAAATAAATGTTTTGTTGCAAAATCCTTTCTGTGTTTTTAAATTCTGTTAAATTATAATAATTGCGTTATTCACTATTTTTCTTATTGTCAACTAATCCCACAAAAACACCAAAACCAAGACATTAGTTTGTCTATTTATACTCTCTGACTTCCATCCATTATGATAAGCTTCAGCTGAATGATTCCGTTCCCATCTTACGGATATCTTATTTGACTAGGAATAATAACTAATACTTCACTTTCAACCATACATTGTTTCTTGGTTCGTACCCCTCATTGGCATCCAGCTCAGTGATGGTGACGGAGGCCTGACACTGCAGCAGCATGGAGCAGATGTTGTACTGGCTCTCGAGCAGCAGAAAGGAGTCCAGATTACAGCAGAGCACGCTGAGCAGTCTGCAGCAACACACACAAACAAACAAGACATCACGATACAGAGAGGACTGGCATTGTGAGATACTGTAGCAGAGCAGCAGCAGGGAGCAGTTCAGACTATAATGTAGTGCATGCTGTACAGCAGGGTAGAGCCATTTGGACTTGTCTGTTTCCCCTGGCCTTGTATGTAAGTGTTGGATCAGTCAACACGTTCCCTCCCATCACCCCCACCAGCTCGCCGTAACCAATTGTAAGCTTTGTTAAGTAGGAAGCCTTGGGGAAAGCTTCATGGTTCATTTTCAGTTGCTGGTAATGACACCAGGCTCAAGCAGCCTGTTGAGCTCCAGCAGCATTTTCAGACACTACAGTGCGTTTTAGCCGTTTTCCTGTAGAGAAGAACAGCTTCACACAATCTGTTGATTATGCATCAGTGACGTTGTTTAAAACTTCCGCGTCACTACTGCTCACTGGTTTTATTTTCAAAAATGCTCGGATTTTGAAGGAATTATATGTGAGATAATCATAAAAATGACAAGGGAACGAGGGTGGTAACCCCTGTCCCAAAATCTGATTTCCCTTCCTCGCCTCCTCCCATTGGCATTTGGGTGCTTATTAGAAAGGTCACGCATGTGTGTCACGATGTGCAGCACTGATCAAAACAATCTAGTTAATGTTTATTGTCTGCCTGCTCTGCATTCTACCACTGCAATTAATTTGGCAAAATTGGTCTTTTAAATATCAGGTATCACTCACATAGGTCTTTTCATCATGTCAATGATGCCACATGGGCTATGTTGATCTCACTTAACCCACTATTCCCACTTTTGATAAGGCCAGTGAAGAGGAGGAGACGTACGCTGAAACTTCAGGTTTAAAGAGACAGTTTCACATTTTGGAAAATAACTTATTTTGCTTTCTTCTTATGTCTGCATGTCAAGTATGGGACTAGAGCCAGTAAGCAAGCTTAGGGTAAGGACTGGAAGCAGAGGTAAACAGCTAGCATGTCTTTCAGAGTTACCTACTAGCAACTCTAAAACTCACTAAGTTGCATCTCTTCCCTGGTTGAATGGAAACCTGAGAGACAAGAAGTCTCCAGAGAGTTACTTTGGCTAACCAAACAAGATATTAACATGCTACAGCAGCGACTGTCTTTATGCTAAGTTAGGCTAATCCCCTTCTGGCTCAAGCTTTATACTTAACACCATGACAGACATGAGAGTGGTATCGATCTTCTCATCCAACTCTCTGCAAGAAACCAAATTAGTGTATTTGCAAAATTGTTGAACTACAGGATTTCTTTAAATGTTGTTCTCAAAACCTGATTTTGTTGCAGTTTTGTGTTTGATGCTGATATCTTGAATCTTAAGGTCATGCAAGTATTTGGATTAGAAGAAATCCGTTTAGTTTACACCTACTTTGCACATGCATAGTCTGATATCACAAAATGTCATCTCCATGTCTAATACTGCATGTTGGCGTTGGGCTCTGCATGTTGCTTGGTTTGTTGTGTGTGTTGGTCTTTGTGTAACACAACTCTTTTGTTAAGCAGCTGCTTCATTCCCGATGTGCTGGGCAGTTGCATGGACTCCTGTTTGACTGACAGCTCCACTCACTCCTTCTGACAGCAGCACAGCAAGAGGCTGAGAGTCTGTCAGGCCTCCTGACCTCTCTGTTGGAAACAAAGCAACAGAGAACCAGACCTGCTTCCAGTTTGTCTCCTTGATGGGATTCTTTTCTCAAGTGGGGTGAAGACTGACTGACCAATCAGAGGCCTTTGTAGGAATTCTTATTCTAGGGGTACACCTAATGATTATTCTCATCAAGTAATTTGCTATTTGTTTAAATTGGAAAAATGCCCTTCACAACTTCCCACAACCCACGGTGAGATAATCAAATTGCTTGTTTTGTCCACCAACAGTCCAAAACTAAGAAAACCAGTAAATATACATTTTTTGTCAATGTCACAAGTGTTATTTGGTTCCCAAGCTTCCGGGTGGGTGGGTGGTCTTATCTAATGTGAGCCAGAGGGAGAGAGTAGAGACCAGAACCCATGAGACTGGCCTCCTGCGGTTAGTTGAGACTGTAATGGACAATGAATGATGACCCTCATCCCTAAAGTATTTCGGTTTAGATTGGGTCTACTTCCACTTGTTAATCAGAATTGAACTAAGACCAATGCTGAGGCTGTAGAGCACAAGTGGAGCGGCGGGGGAAAGCTAGAAGAGCTCACTTGGGTTTAGGTTTGGCCTGCATCCTCTCTTTGTTGGCAATCAAGGAACTCAGTGTTTGTAAAGTTGATCCAGCCATATCTCTTAGTGGTAATTCAATTCCATAGACATTTTACTACCTGGAGTCAGAACAGATGCTGGAACCACTAAGCTTTTGGTATTTATGCTTAGAAAACTAAAGAAGTAATAGTACTAATAGTTTCAGCTACATATCATTTATACATTTTTTAAAGGTTGTAAACCCAAAAGGTGTCAATTTTATGAACAGACTGCTACCAAAGTTTGCATCTGAGGATGGTCCAAGGTATAAACAGCTCGCCAGCAACCTACAGTAACACACTCTCTGACCGCCAAGTTATAGGTCCAACGCTTTTGAAAACACACATCATTTAATTGTGTGGCCTCTCCGACAGACACAGGAGTTCCTATGCTGTTGTTGACAGGCGATCACAGCAGCTAATGCTGACAGATGTGGTGTTTTGTGTGTTTGCTTCTAACTAGCTAACCACAGTATGTGGTCAGCGAGGCATTATTGAAATGACAATCTGAATGGTTTGGCACAATTACAATGCACAGTTAGCTCCATAGGATGCCAAACACCCTGATGTGGTTTATGTGTTATAGCTAATTAACAAAACAAAGCAGTGTACTGGGACAGCACGACTAATTTGGCATAAAATGTTTTTTTTTATTAAGAAAGACCAGGAGAGTAACTGAAGCACGTTAAATTAGATTTTTCTCCACATTATTTTAGACGTGCTATGGACACAAAGGGAGACACAGAGGCTGGATGGTTCAGATTTGTGGAAAACTACAGTCCATCTCACCTGAGAACTAGAGGACTACGAGGACTAGAACTCACTTTATCTTGTGCTCAAAGACTTGCATTCAAACACCCGTTTATGACAGATGGTTATTCCCCTGATGATGTGCCCACATGCATCAGCAGACTTATGTAAAAACCAATCAAAAACAGTAATCTGCTTGCCAGTCTGACTGATGATCATGCTACTGATTGATTAGTCATGCAAATGGTCAACTTTACAGACGTACCATTTGGGAGGGCCTGCTTTATCAATCATAAAATCATTAAATGGTGCAGTGATGCAAAGATAGTCTCTGCTAATACGAAGGAATCTTTCTTCAGTATGTTTGTGCACAACAGTTTGCAAGTTCTGCTTATATAATACAAATAGAGACTAAATTAACACCTACACCAAGTCTTTACAAATGAAAACAATTACTTTAATTAATCTGCATATGTCGAGGTAGCAATATGAAGAGCCCACAGATTGTGCATCTACAAAAGATCAATAAGAAGCTTTATTTGGGTCATAACTCCCAACAATACCATGAAACTTTACTATACTGTGGGGAGTTTTTTAATCTAAGGTGCTCTCTTCCACTTTGTTGTCCATCTTAGACGCTTTCCCATCTGACTTGTTTGATTCCACATAATACAACTCAGAAATTTATTTTATTTACTCCTCATCTATTCTAATCTAGTTCATTTTGTCTGGACAGGTGAGACGACTACAAACAAACTCAAGTGAGGAGGAAATAACTCTCTAACCCTCCCACAAAAACGTTGTATTGTATCTTTTTTAGTTCTCACATGTCAGGGCTTCACCTTGACCTTCCTGCAAAAAAAACATAATCTTCATCTTCTCTAAAATAAAGACTGTGGCAGCTTCTTGCTCCACCGTAGTGCATAGGTAGTCAGTGTAAACACGATTTGATGTGTGCGTCCCTCCTTGTCTCATTGCTGGGTTTTTTTAAAGCAGTGTGACCATATTCACAATAATATCTGTAGTGCTTAGTGGAGATGTTGCTGCCGACATAAAAAAAAGACAAATCTAAATCAAATAATGTGTGAGGTTCTGCACCAGCACACACACACTTGGCATGTTCAGAGCCATCGATAGCAGAAAGAGAGAGAGAGAGAGAGAGAGAGAGAGAGAGAGAGAGAGAGAGAGAGAGAGAGAGAGAGAGAGAGAGAGAGAG
>JAVQJL010004337.1:0-52977 GCA_036024295.1 Nannoperca obscura
CCCCCCCCCCCCCCCCCCCCCCCCCCCCAGAACGGCAGGAAAACAGACATATACAGAGTATGGCTTTTTTGGGCTACAGCAGAACGTTCTATTCCTTTCAGAAACAGTTAAGTTCTGAGCTGAGAATCACAAATAACAGGAAACTCAATTTATAAAGGAAAGAAATGAAGAACCAGGCCTTTGTGTTTAAACTATACTGTAAGTATGATTATTTTATTTCAAGTTATTAATCTAACATCTTGCTGGAAGTTTTTTTTTACAGCAAAGAAACTTTTAATTCCTCAGTTTGACGTGGTCAATGTGTTTCTACTGATTGTTTTTTTTTTGGGGGGGGGCAGTTTTCTATTAATAAACTTGCCAGCGTAAATGCTCTGCTCATTTGTTCTGCTGTCTTGTTACTCACCCTTGACTGAAAGAATTAGAGTTTATTCAAATTTAAAAGGTTAAGACATTTATATGCACTGAAAATTAGTGAGGAAGCAAATTGGTGCAGCTTGTAGCAAAAATGTAGATTAATTAGAAAGTTACAATCTTATACAGAAATATGTTGTTTAACAAAGTAAAACCACTTGCTCATTCCTCTCAGGTGATCCCGGCTGTTTGTGATAAGAGCCCACACTGCTTTGCTTTTCTCCACTAGTTCTAGGCGAAAAAGCAAATTGTTTTCCACTATTTTTTCACATCAGTTTGGTAAAATGATTTACTGATGAGAGGACACGTTTGCTCAATCAGTCATGATCAACAGCACAGCTAGCTCCACTTAAATATCTCAGATATACTATTACCCTCCAGGCTACGGTTTATAAACACCTTTAGAACCCATGAAGCTTCAACATGTGGTATGGCTTGTTAGCCTCTGACCATTGAAATTGTCCATTAGTGATTAAGAGCAAGAAACCAAAAGGTTTCTGCACAGTGCAGCTTATGGCATGCCGTTAAAAATCAATAACACTGCTTCCATTAATTGTATGAAGTGTTACACTAACTGTGGTTGGGTCTATTTATGGCAATGCATACACATGGATATAAATGCCATACAAGCTTTCTCGTGGCAGGATGGCATGTGTCTGAAGGGGTAGAGTTGCAGCTGGCAGATCTGGTCTAGTGAGACTGGTCCAGTGAGGCTAGCGTGTGCCCCCAAAACAGAACAGGTCGTTCTTGTTTCAGAACATCCTTATAAACCTCACCGCCGTGGGAGAACCTACCTGCAGCTCAGTTCACTCTAGATGGCTTAGCTCATGAGATCCCTGCAGCATGCAAACCTTTCGGCTACATTAAGGTGGTGACCCTGAAAAAGGATGCTGCACAAAGACACTGTATCACTAGTGGGGACAAGACGAGAGCACAACAGGGTTGGGGGGGAAGCGAGACAAGGGTGTGTGGATCTGTTGTTGAGGCTTGTTCTTGCTCAAAGCTCAAACTAATAAGCAGAGGACAGCTGAGCAGAGAGAAAGAGGCTGCCAGATCTGGTCCCCTAGGATAGGTTCTGTGTCAGGTCTGGCACAAATTAAGAGGGAGTGCAGAGAAAACTGGTCCTCGGCGAGAGCTGGAGCACAGACTGGCTACCATTCAGTTTGGGAGATTGCACCACTCACCCTGCAGCACTTACCAACAATACTGCTGTCCATCTGTTGATTCACTTATCAGGAAGCAGCGTTTTGTGTGTGTGTGTGTGTGTGTGTGCATGCTTATATTTCTCCATGTGTGCGTGTGGCTTTGCCTATGTGTGTGTGTGTATGTGTGTGTGTGTGTGTGTGTGTTGCTCAGAAAGGATGCTTATACCTTGGGAGAGGTGTCTGTACCAGGACAGATAGGGAGGGAATCGAATTAAAAGGGATGAGGCAAATCCCACTAGTGACTGGATCTCTCATTCAAACAGCAATTGTGCTTAAGAGCTGAGTACGTGAGCACTGTCATGTTATCCTCTGAGGGAAAGTTTTGCACACACTGTAGTCCCATGCTTCACAAAGAAAGGCAAATTGTTTATTGTGTGCGCATACGTGTGTGATTGCATCTTGTGCTTGAACTGTCAAGTTGGTGATGAATTATTTGCACCAGCACCAAGTTCAGCACCAATAACCTCATAGAATGCTAATTTCTTATTGAGAGCATGAGCCTAAGCTATGTCTAATGTATCCCACCATACAAATTGAATGAATGTCTGCCAGCCAATCACAAACAAGTATTTAACATAGCCATTACATGAGATTGGATAGAGCCTTCCCATCCTGTCATCCAACCATTGTATTGAAATATTCAAAGTATTTACGTATGTTAAGAATGCTTGATTACCCAGCGGGAACGCTTGAGAGTCAATCAGAATGAGTGAACAGGCATTCATGATAGGGTAGGAAAGCAAAACACACCTGTAGCTCTGAATGTTAGTTTACACATTAATGGCTTCTGGCTGAATGGAAGTCTCTTCTGCCTGACAATTTACGCTGTCCCACTAGAGTGCATGATGAATACACAAACATTTATTTATTTTATGCCTATCGAGAAATGTCATCAGATGCACATGCTGATAAATAAAAGCTTGTATTACTGACATTCCCCAAAGTAGTTGTTATAGATTTGCCACAGTGAAAAACATGATTGTGTAAGTGCATATTTTCTTTTACCTTTGGTCGCCTCAGATAATAATTTCACTGAACATGCTTGTAGTTTTTCTGCAACTTGTCGAAAGGGTTGTTTTTTTCCCCTCAAAAGAGGACCTTCTGGGTCAATCCTATATTATATGATCTGTATGTATACCGTAACACACTTTTTGCCTTTTTGATTAGATTGTGCCCTATCTCATTTGTCATCCAAACTATGCAAAGACACCAAGTATGTAGCTGCAACTGACACTGTGGCATCAACAAAAACATACTTTAAGGTCAGTGAAAGTGAAACTGTATTCACTTTTCACTAAGGTCAGAAAGAGTTGTCTTTTTCAGCTCTTTTGTAGGAGGCAACAGAAGCGGCGACAGGCAGCGGTAGCGCTCACAGCTGCTGTGAATGCTGCAGTGAGACGTTCACTGTGAATCAGGGAAGAGAGCGATAGCTAGTGGGAGCTCCTGGTGGGAACCTTCGGTGAATGGCAAGATGTTTCTATCCTTTAGCTGCCACTTTGCTGCCAACACAAACACATGCTGTACCGCTCGCATTTATACCTGCAGGATTTTTGCTGACATCCTGTCACATTGCAAGCCACTGTTAGCAGATCCATTCACTTTCTGATCCAATGAATGCTATCTTTTTGTGCATTGTGTACTAACATGCATTTCTCTTATTCAGATGCAGATAATGAATGTTGATACCAGTTGTAAATTGGATTTTATATTGTGATCATTAAAGATGGCTATCATTCAGGGCTACAACAATTATTGATTGCTCCAATAATTATTTTCTTAATTAAATTGGCACTCCAGTGCACCCCAGGACTCAGTATAGACTGGTTGAAAACGGGATTATAAAAATTGAAGCAGCAGAGTCTGAGATATCCTGACTTTTAGTCCTTAGTGTGGGTCAAAGTCTAAAAACACTGGATCCTGTACTTCCCATAATGCATCTTGACACTGTCTTTCATTAGATCTGTCCTACCTGGTAAATACCCACATCTTTCAAATGCTACACCCCAAATTTGTAACACAGGATGTTTTCTTATAATTGTGGTCTCTAAAGCCAAGCCCAGATAACCCTGATGACATTATTAGAGTAATTCTTTTCAGATGCTGCAGAGCCCCAGAAGGCTTTATACAGACTATTTCGAGTGCCCCTTTAACTGACAAATTGTTTGGTCTATAAATATCAGAAAAACATTTCCTTAAGCCCCAAGTGATGTCATCATTATGGTTGTTTTGTCTTACCAACAGTTCAAACCCCAAATTGATTCAGTTTACTGTCACATAATATAAAGAAAAGCAGCAATTCCTTCAACTAAAGAAGGATTTTTGCCTATTGTTCAACATTACTGCTGAAAAATAATGACTTTGATTATCAAAGTAGTTGCCAATAAATCTTCTGTTGATCGACTAATCAATTAATTTACTTAAGCTCTAGTATAATTTGAAATGTTTTAATACTATTTCGGATACAAAATCTGAGTTGCAGTTAACAATACCAGTGCATGACTTTTTTGATGCTGTACTTTGAAAAATAAAAACATATTTTTCTAGAAAACCCTTTTCATTTTCATTTAATAAAAGATGCAAAGGCTTTCAAATGTTCAGTATTTAAACACAAACAGCAGTAATTTTATCTAATTAGAATATTAAAAAATAGACTAAGTCTTTATTTAAATCAGAAACTATCACGTCAAACAGTAATGGAGGCGCAGTGATAAGTCTATAGATCAATTAGTCAGTCATCAGATATTATACATTATATATTATACATTTGGGGGTTCTGGACTGATTGTCAAATAAAACAAGCTACTTAAATGCATCCCCTTGGGCTGTTGGTAATTATAACAGTAATTCTTGACTATTCGCTGACATTTAATAAACAAAATGATTATTTGGATTAATTAAGGAAATATTTCTCAGATTAATTTACATTGAAAATAATTAGACCAGACAGAATGTTTCGGTAACGTTTTATACTTTTCATTGTATTCTATTCTTATTGCTATTGTTATATACAGTATTTGTGTTATTATTTTTTACAGGATATGCAATACTGTAAATGTCTAGTGCATTGGGATAACATGAACCCTTAATTGGCTATTAGTGATGGCTCAAACAACTAAATTGCCTAAAGTGATGAGTAACACGTTTGTGGATATGCATACATGTATTTTGCTGACTAATGTCTTAACACTCTTCCCCTCTGCTGTCTCTGCAGTTTGCTCCCAGTTCTCCCGTGGAGTGTACGCCATCTTCGGATTCTATGACAAGAAGTCCATGAACACCTTGACCTCGTTCTGCGGCGCACTGCACACCTCCTTTGTCACACCCAGTTACCCCACCGATAATGAGGTGCAGTTTGTCATCCAGATGCGCCCCGCCCTCCGGGGTGCTGTCCTCAGCCTGCTCTCTCACTACAAGTGGCAGAAGTTTGTCTACCTCTACGACACCGACAGAGGTAGGTGACAGCGTGGGCCTTGGGTCAGGAGCTTGAATTACAGCGTGGAACCACAGGAATTGTAACAGTGACTCAAAATAGCAGCTGCACACCAGGGTTAGCGCAGGATAGATTTACCCTGTAATACTTTATGAAAGCCGCTCTTAATGCTTGAACTGTTAACACTGCACTATTTCATACAGTAGTTTGGTGTTATGTAAATGTAAAATATATTCACTAGCAGCTCGTAACACTTGTAATAACACATTACACTTTTAGAAACGGCATATCTTATGAGCTATAACCTTTGGATTCTTCTAACAGTTGGCTGGTTGGTGTCAGTTAATCTGTTTAATCATGTTGTTGATACTGGCTCATCTTTCATCTGAAATGAGGTATGTCACAGCTGCTACTAAAATGTTTTCTACAGAATCAGAGTCTCTGCCTGTGGGGGCTGCTTATTGTGTTGCGTCGATGAGGATTTTTGTGTTGTTCCAAAATTGCATTTCCTTGTTGACAATAGACACTGGTTTAATGCAGCAGCACACCGTGTGTATGATGACCTGTCAACATGGCGATGTGTTCATTTCTGGGTGTTCTAATGTCATATGAGAAAATGAGCTCATTATCTCCCAATAGAATAATGATCCCCTCCTCCTACAGAAACCTCAATTTGTTCAAACAACGCCTGGGCAGGATATGCTCATATGCTATGACAGACTAAGACACAATATGTCTTCCCCTTTTTGATTGTGCCAAAAAGGGTGGCTACATATTCCTCCCACACTGTACATAGCAGCTTGGGTTTGGCTATGTTTATTTGCTCATTATAGAAAGGTCCTGACCTCCAGATATGCTTCAAGTATATCAAGTCTTCTCTGCAGTGTGCACTCAGCTCTCTGTAGGGTTATTTTTTCTGGTCCAGCCTCACGCCCCCCACCTCCCTGTGTCCTGCTTTGAGGCAGAACATGAAGTGTGCTTTAGCACAGAGTCCTCTGTCTTTGGGTCTCCAGGCCTGTAGGGTCCAGAGCTGAGGGCCTTAATCCTTCACACAGCCTGCAGATAATATGTGGTTAATTAGGGTCACTCTGACTAGAACACTCACTGGATCTTCCCTGCGGATGCTAGCAACCCACACGTCCTTCAGCACAACCAATACTGCCCAGCGACCGGTCCCCATCCCTCTGTGTTTCCTCTTCTAGCTGGCAAGTGAGACTGTCTGGGGCTCCGTTGGACACATAGCGGAGGTGGGGAAAAGAGCCTGAACTACAAAAACAGAGGAGGTGTTAGAGAGAGAAAGTGTAATGACAAATAGACATAAACTTTAAAGAGGGACAGAGGGCAAAAGAGGGTGGGACAGTGAGGAGGAGGAAACAAAACAACAATTCAGTCTAGCAATTAAGGCAACAGCAGGTGTGTGTGATTTACAGCCTGTTACCTGTGTACAGACAATTCCCTGCGTAGTGTACATCCCCGTGCTCAGGCCCATGCCAAGCCACTTTTACCTCTCTCCTTACTGCCAGTGGTGTAAGACGATCCCTTATTAGTGGGGGGACATTGGCCCCAGGAGGGGATTAAAGTCGTTTATTGATGCACTCCATCCAGCACTTTGGGTGGCTTTGACACTTGGCTCATCAAGCAGACAGATGTGTCAGAGAGCCTCTACCTCTGCTTATCAGGTAGTGCAGCTCCCCTGGCAATATGGACACTGACTGCAGGCTAAACCAGGAGGATTGACAAGGGAAAATAGTCTTCAAGGGTGTATGTGTGTTTTTTTTACCCCCTGGCTCTGAAGCAAAAGGAACTGATTGCGTCTGTCTTGTTTTGAGGTATTTATTTATTTCAGTCGTTACCAACCTTTTTTGTCTGAGATACCCCCACAATCCTGTAAGATGAACTCAAGTACCCCTTCATTGACCCAACCACATAAATTACACCACATGAAAGTGAATATTGTTTCTATATTTATAATAAATTATTAAAATTTAGCTAAGTATTTATTTTACAAACTATTTATTCATTATTTATACAATTAATACAATACATTTTCTAAAGATCACACCAATTCAGAATTTATTTTGGATTTTTATTTTCTTCCTAAACACAAATACAGTGGCAACAAAAGTAAGTGACCCTTTTTGAATTTCCTGGTTTTCCGCATTAATTGGTCATAAAATGTCTTCTGATCCTCATCTAATTTACAAGTATAGACAAACACAATGTGCTTAAGCTAATAACACACTAATAACAAACAATTATCTTTTATGTGTTTATTGAAGAATCCCATTAAACATTTGCAGTGCTGGTGGAAAAAGTAAGTCAATTTGGATTTAATAACTGGTTGAACCTCCTTTGGCAGCAATAACCTCAAATAAAGGCTTCCAGTAGCTCTGCATCAGACCTGCACAACATTCAGGAGGAATTTTGGACCATTCTTCCTAACTGAACTGCTTCATTTCCGACATATTCTTAGGATGTGTGATGGAAATTACTCAATATCCATATTAATCTCTATCAAGTTGATTTGATTTCTGTCTCTTGATCATTCTTGCTATGAAACTGTCTTTTTGTCTGTCCTTGCTAACCCGTGGGAATTCATTCTGTAATGGGATTCCTTATCTGACAACTGACTTGTTTGGGTTTTGCTATTGCTTCCAATAAAGATATTGTAACCAAGTTCTTCCTGGCCCTTCTGGACTGTGACACCCCTTGAGTGCACACCAAAGGGTTCTTTCTGCAGAAAGCTAAATAAATACTCAAAAGACTTTGGGGATTCAGAGACTCTTATTTCCAGATTTCCACCACAGATTTCTAGTATGAACTGCTCTCTTGAGGTCATTCCAGATCATCTCTGTTGGGTTAAGGCCTGGGCTCTGACTGGATCACTCCAAGAGGCTGATTTTCCTTTTTTTGAAGCCATTCTGTAGTTTTGTAGATTTACTTTAGTAAGCTTCACCTTGTAGACAGCCACTCTGAGGTTATCCTGTCGGATATCTTGATAATCTTGGGAATTCATTTATCCCCCTTGATGATGGCAAGCTGTCCAGGCCCCAAGGCACCAAAGCAGTCCCAAATCATGATGCTCCGTTCAATGTACTTCACCTTTGGGATGATGTTTTCATGTTCATATGCCCTTTTAATGGCAATGCCTATGTAGTGCTGCATGTTCTTCCCAAATTGGAATTCCTTACTTGAGAGTTCTTTTTTACCTCATTAAGCATTTTGCCTTCGGAGTCATCTTTGCTGGGCGCCCACTTCTAGGGAATGTAGCCACATAACTAAATCATATCCATTTGTAGACAATTTGTCTAACTGTGGACTGATGAATATCTAAACTTTTGGAGGTTACTTTGTAACCCTTTTCAGCTTTACGTAATCAACAATTCTTGATTGTAGGTCTTCTCTTTTTTGCAAGGTATGGTTCACATCAGCGGATGCTTCTTGTGAATAGCAAACTCAAAATGTTTGAGTGCTTTTGATAAGTCAAAGTAACTCAAACCACACCTCCAGTCTCGTTTCCAATTAGCAATTAGCTTTTGTTGAAGGTTGGATATTGACAATATGGACAAGATCAAGATCAATACAATAATTTGTGTCCTATTAATTAAAACGGATTGTGTTTGTTCATTATTGTAACTCAGATGAACATCAGACCATATTTTAAGACAATCTTTACATAAACAAAGGTAATTCCAAAGTGTTCACTCACTTTTTCTTGCCACTGTATATGGATATATATGCACTCATCAATCTTTCCACATATCCTCTTATGACTGCAGAAGTATACCCTGGGGTAAAAGTATCTCTGATTGGGAATCACGAACATATTTAATTCTTTGTTAACTTCTGACCTTGCTTTGGCTAATTGAGAGTCAATTAAAGATTTGACTTGCAATACAATGTGTTAATTCAGTTCAAAGACTTTATTGGCATGAATGTTTCAAAAACATCAAAATACAGTTTGTCCAAATATTTGAACAGTAGACAAAAATTTCCTTTATTCTACTTTGATTTTGATCTGAAAAAGAGAACTTACATGTTGAGAAAAGCCACTTAATGATCTATCACCATAGATCAAGTACTTGATTTATGCAAGTAAAAATGCAAAGACATGTAACAATACGTCCCTGTGAGCTGCTGGTTCTGACAGATTTCTAATTTTGCTGTAGATAAACAGTGAATGAACAAATAAACCCAAATGGCAAATGAACTCTGCTCATAACGTGCGACACAAAGCACCTGTTGCAATGTATTATTTTCTTGAGTGCCTTTTTGCTTTTTAATTTGTGTTTGATAAAAGCATTGATCATCCACAATACAGGAAGCAACTTTGCAATTATGTATTCTTTAAACTCCTGAAAACACGGCACATTCACTAGCTGAGCTCCACCAAGAGGTTTTATTCAGTCAATAGAAAAGATTAATTACAACCACACTATTCATTTGGCTCTGTTATTGGGGTGGCAAAAAATGCTTTTAGGCCTTAGTGCAGTGCTTTCAGTCGGAGAGTGATTGTCCATATGCTTCAGGCTCAGATGCATTGGAGGGAAACGGAGGTAGATTTGTACCCTTAAAGCCAATATCAGACAGCTGTTTGAAAGCCGACGTTATGATGGAGGAACTGCACTAGAAGCAAATGGAGCCTCCTTGGGCAGTGTTATACCAGCTTAATGAGCGGCTACTCTTCTTTTATCTGATGTAATATATTGACAGGTGTATGTGTGTTAATGCATGTGTGGGTACAGAGAGATGAAAGATCCAAATAGATATCACCACATGCTCTTTTAAACCCCAAACATCTCCTATGGCTGACCTGTAAAAACTGACAATCCCCACAACACTCCTTCAAGCAAATCCTTTGTTCTCCCACATCGTAGCTCTCCAAGAAATAATAGTTTTTTTTACAGTTTTTTTTTGTCCTTTCAGTTTGCATCTGCAGACGGATTTTCCCTTTAAAAAGCTCACGCTATATAGGGTGAAGGTAGATGGATCTTGCCCTTTCTGTTCTGGCGGTCAGGTATGGGCAGATAATTGCCAGGTCTGTGCAGCAGAGACAGATGATTACACACTTTATTGTCTCTCCCAGGCACAATCAACCCTGATTCAGCAATCTCACCTCTACTTGATTTATGAGTCACTCTCTCTCTTTTGCTCTTTCTCACCTCTGTACTTCTTCCGTTTTAGCTTTCTCTTATGTCCCGTCTTCCTGACTGTCTACCATTGAGCTAGCTGTGATTGCAGTTGTAGCTTACAGCTGTCACAACCTTTCCTTCCTGTAATGTGGTCAAGAAAAGATGAATTAAGAATGTGGTTTGTCCACATGTGCAGTATACAGTTTGCAAATAGTAGATGTACCACTCACAATGTGTTCTAATTTGTTAGACAATTCAAACTCAGGTAGACAAAAGCAGGCTTCTAATTACTACCCAGTGATTGTCGGTTTTGCCAGTTGTAATGAAAACTCTCTCTGGCAGATTTTATCAGCCTTAGTTAACTAGCTAATGTTAGCTTCATGAATACATTGAAAACACAGTTTTATAGACTGTATTTCTTCCGGCAGAATTGTTTTAAAATGAGAACCATATAAAAAAGTCTAATAAATATGCACACATGATATTGTTTGGCTGCTTACATAATTCTAGATAATTATAATTATATGTAGTGCACTGTTTTCAAACTATGTTTTCACATTTAAAGTTACAAGAGAAAAGCCTTGTAGGATGACGACTAACCAATGTGTTTGGCGCATAAAGAGCGTGACAGAGCTACTAATGTTAGCTTGAACTCAAATAGCATCCAGGACCATCTGCCACTCGGGGGGTAAATACTACGTATTTTAAATGTAACCTACAAGCCCATAAACTAAGGCTGTGTTTAGACTGATATTAGCTGTAATGCTCAGCTACTAGGCAGTTAGCTAGTTAGCGAAACATTCTAACGATTGCATCTTATGTAAGAACAGATCATTCCTTTCTCGTAACCACCAACATCCAAACATTTTATATGCAGAGTATCACTTTAAAAGCTGCTCTACCTAGTTGCAGATGCTAAGCTATGACTTGATAAGCAAAGGGTAAATTGTATCTAACCCTCCTTTACATCCACCTCTTTGCATTATTTTTATTTTGTTAGTCTTGAGAAAAAGTTCACCTTGAACTGAGCAGCAAGACAATACAATTAAACAACATGAATAACGATTTGACAGAAAATAATCCAACACACGAGCTGCTGCGCGGAAAGCACGGAGATATTTGCTTTCATCATTTAACTGCTGACAGTTGAAACTACAGCTGAAACAGTGTTCGATGTCATAGCCTCATTATAGCGCTGGGAAGTCAAATGCTCTTTGAACAAAAATCTACCAGGTGGAAACTGTATTTCAGCATTCAGTCCCAAAAAACCTCCAGGGCACTTCTTTTATTCACTCTGTCAATATTTGCAATGACCCCAACTGCAGCAGAGTCAATTCAGCAAACTCATCTGGAACAATAAGGCAAAGTATTGATCATTAGAGGTTCCTGCAGCATTTGTCACCACAAAGGGAACCGCTTATTATTATAACATGCAAATACGTGAAAATTCTGACCTACTATATTCTATACTATACTGTATTTGAGTCCTTTGTGACATATATTGTTAAAGCTACTTCTGCTTTTAAAATCTCACAAGCAAGCCCTTACAGTTACTCAACACAGGAAGAAGTCGAGCTACACTAAATATGTCCTCAAGACAAATAAACTTACTTTTTTTTTTTTGCTTGGTTCTTCATTATGACTCAGGCAGCTGTCTCCCAGACAACAGTCTACATTTAAACCTAAATCAAACAAGCCAATTTGGGTTTCTCACAGTGGAAGCAATGATATACTTCTGTTGATTTAAAATATAAAAACAAAATGAAAGTATGCAAATATTTGGTGTGCACTCTTTTTACAGTCAAATATAAGGTTGTGGTAGTTAAAGCAAATTTCTTCAAAAGGTAATAAAGTAGTAAAATAGACACATTTTACTGAGATCCCCAGCATAAATACTTACAGATTTTGAACATAAAATTCTAGTTTAGTAACTGCAGTAAACTACAGGGTTTTGATTAACTGGATAGCAAAGTGAGACTGATAGTAAGTGACTCATCAACTTAGATGTAAGTGTAGAAAAAGAGTAAATAAATAGGCAACGTAACCAATTATAGCAGAGGCAAGCAGGTTTTCCACTCACACTGCCACCTGACCTGCCCCTTAACACTGAATTGTTATGGGGTTTATTTTACCTATAAATTACCCATTAATGTTACATTTTAAAATCACTTAGTGCAAAAATGTTAACCAGACACATAACATTTGCATTTAAAAAGACATCTGATTTGCAAGTTTGCAGCAAGCTAATTTGTAGTAATTCACAGAATGCAATCCCAAGCAAAAAGTCACTCAGTGACTGCAAAATAATAAAGGGAATTTTATATTTTCGTTGTGTATGTGTATGTATGATCAGTCAGAAGATCTTGACTGCATGTGACAAAAATGAGTGGAACCAGTGTGACACAGACAGGACGTGCACACACTGCTGACATGCTTTGTGTGATGAGGCTGGTGTAGCATATGAGTCATATGTAGTAACAGACGTCCAGATATGTTACATCTTAATATGCAGTCATTCATTTTATTTCATTTTATAAGTGATTAAAGGTCCAAATTGCCCTCTTTAGCATGTTATTTCAATTTCAATCTACTGGTTAAACCGTTTAAATACCGGTTTTGATGACACCCATCTTGTCTGTGTGCAGACAGAGTCGTAATTGTTATGCCAAATAGCATTGGTATTTGCACACACCAAGGGTGTTCTTTTTATGAAAAGTGCAGACCAAGTTTTCCTTCCCTAAATGCTACAAAGTGGTCAAGAAACGATTCAATATGAGTCCATATTATAAGCATATAGAAATTCTGAAGGATGTAGAACATGTGTTTTTTTGTATATGTAATTGATAAATATGAGTTTTGGGCAAATGTCTTAAATTACATAGAAGTGGATGAGCATTTTAAACATGAGATTGCCTCTGAAATGGTTGCTAATGTCAGTGGATGGGTAATAAAATTATGCTAAAACATAAAAATCACCTATCCGATTGATAATATCCTGGTTGCATCAATCAAAGGCAGACTTGGCTTTGGAAAACCCTCATTGTTGATCAGCTGTTAAACAGGCAGACAAGATAACTCCAGCCTGGCACATTTGGCAGAATGGTGTGCCAGCAGAGCCAAGAGGCTTGTGAATGGGAGGATTGGATGACCGCACCTAGTTACCCTAATTTCTTCTAGTCCCTGCCAGGCTACTGTAGAAAGACAGAAATACATATATGAGGGGGAGGGATGCGGGGCAACCAGGCAAATACACTGTAACTAAAGTGAACCTTGCTCCCTGTTCTTCAGCAAACCCTCTAATTGGCTATCCAGAGACAGTTGCCTTTGTTCCCTAAAAGAGTCAAATAATGAATGCCTCCCACTGCTCTCCTGGATGTCTTTGATGGCAAACCAAATCAAGTCAGTCCTTTAATTTGACTGTAGTCCTTTGGCATTGATCTTAGTGCTGTGTAAACAACATAACAAATCAAGCAATGTGATACACAAATGCAAGGACAGTCCAAACTCCAGTGATTAAACACATAAAGACACTTGAAATGGCTAGCCCTTTTATCTTCTACATAACCAGTCCTGAAGGTGTGACATGTTTTCATGTTTCATGTTTTCTGTAGTTTGCATTTTATCTTTTAGCCACCATTAGTTTGCAGATGTTTAGCAAACCAAAGCAATATTTTTCTATGTAATACTATGAACCATCGCCCGCTTTTTCCTCTTTAATTTGTTATACAAGTAATTTGTATGGCTCTTTGACACATTTCACAAAAATAATGTCTAGTCAAGTGCAATATTGTCACCCACAATATGCTGATTTATTCTCCCTGCTCACAATGTGAGATAATAAGTATGAATGCCAGCTCCCTACTGTAACCATGTCTATATCATAGGCCGCAGCTTGTTTCCTTGGCTTTGTGGTCTCATCACAGCCACCATAATGGCACATCAGCTGCACCCAGCTGAGACTTTATACGCACACACATATGCCTCTTGTGCTTTAGTGGCCCTCTCCTTCACGCCGGCATCATAACAACTAAATTATGCATGCATCAGGAGAATAAATCAGCTTGGACACGCTGACAAGAAAGGGCACATCAGAGAAGCCATAAAATGCACAAGAAAAATAATATTAGAGAAATATGGATGAAGCTATGCATCACTAGCATTTCTTCTCTCTTTTTATTTTCTACACATAAACGGTTATCACTGCCAAAGTGACATCCCAATATATAGGTAATCCAACCTGCAGTAGCAACCTTTGTAATTCAGTAACCTCTTGAAAAACTACAAGTCAAGCGCCCCCATTGTCTGTCACAATAAGCACACAATAAACCTCTATGCTCTCTCAGTGTTTTCTTTTAACTGAACCTGGGATAAAGCTATTTTACCACCTACCCACTTCTAGCTTCAGCAGCCATGAAATTACTGCTGGGAGCCTCTTTTTTCAATGTCCTGGCCTTTGCTTCAAGCAGCCACAGTAGAAGTTGATTGCTTTGATGTTACCCTATGTCACAGGGCCAATTTGTTTGTAGAAACAACAAATAATAAAAAAAAAAATATATATATATATATGTTTATATATATTTGTGTATGAGTCATTTTCAAAAGTAAAATTATATTTGAGCTTCCTCATAAAAAGGGTAGTCTCTCTTTTTTCATTTTTCCTTCAGTTTCAGCTGATCAGCCAAAGCTCTGCAGCACTTTTGTGCAGTGTTAGCGCACAAATATGTGATGATATGTCACAGTATGCAATGCCCGAAGAAACAAAGACAGACAGGAAGAGATGGAGAAGCTCTGAAAAGTCTGTGGGTGGATTTTCACAGTGGGAAAAGTGCTAGTCTCCTCCCTCCTGCATGTATGCACTTCTAAAGATCCAGACCGCATGCTGCTTCTGTTTGATTTAACATGCGCTGTCTTTTTGATTAGGACAACACTTGGCAGTGAAACTGTTTTGGTTATAGACCTACTCTAAACACCGCATCAAAGACTCGGCTACTCACTTTTGGGCTAGTCTGGCATTTGCTTCATGGTGAAAAATGCGTTTCTAGCATCGAGGTAGAAGTATAAAGCTCCCTCGTCCTGTGGGGAGGGACAAGTGGAGGAGCTCATACTGTCGCAACAGCTGAATTTTCTTCCTCTAAATTGCATTAATGATGAATGAACCTGTTTTGGAGTCTATATTTTAATTGTCAACACTTTTCTCAAAGGCACTTCAGTTACATTCTTCATCAACCATCAGGCATTGATTGCACTTTGCCCATTTGTTGCTTCTGTCAACAGCGCAGGTCATATAATCCCAGCAAACCACAGCCTATTTTATATAAATTGTGAGCCTTTGCCAGTTAACTAATGAGAGGAAAAGCCGTCTTCCTCTCCCAGCCCAAGACTTTGATCTCCATTGCACAAACACTGTAAGGATCCTCTGAGCCCTGTGAGCATACTTAGCCCAGAGGCAAACATTCACCAGGCCCTAAATACTGTACATATTTATTTTGGCTTCCTCAAAAGACAATGGAGACAAAGCATCTATGGGAATATTTATAAATTAGAACATACATAGGGATTTGACAGCTTGAGGGTTTTAAGTAGACATTTCTAGTGTGCTCACGGCACAGGCTCTCAACTGTTATTTTGTGACACACACACACACACACTTGTAGTGACCTAGAACACTCAGTTTGCCATAGGATTAACAGTATTGACACGTTTCATTAAGTTAAATTCAAGTTTCTTGTGAATCTACCCATTGCAGCCAGCCATGGCAGGGGCAAAGTTACATCTCGCACCGTTCCATTACCGAGATGATGTCCTGTTCCAGGTTTCACGCTATTAACAAGATGTAACACAGGGAAATGTTTGTTGCCGTCCAAGTTTGCATACTTTTCTAGATCTTATTTAGTACCACGTTTTTCGTAAACCTTCCTCACAGCAGTATCACTAATGAAAATATATTTAACTGTATTCTGGCACACAAGTAATTAATGATACCAAATGTATACTTATATGTATACTTAAGCATAGTCCACTGATAATTTACTATTAAAATGTACATAAAAACTACTACTGGAGGTGAATGGAATTGATTGTAAAAAGTTGATATACTTGTGTTAAAAATGCATTTTTTGTAGTTTGGGTGAACTGACCCTTTGAGGAAATATTTTAAATAGCAACATACAACAGTAAGGAAGTCGCAGAGGTATCTGTAGTTCATTTTCCATCGTTCTCTGCAGTTTTCTCAAGCCAACTCCACAATTATGAGTCAAAGCCATTATCTTTGGTTTCAATTCAGTTGTTACTGATGCCCTCTGAGACCCAGGACGGTGCTCAACGGGGCGTTTCGGACTGTCACAGACCCTCATTTACCAGAGGATTGGCAAATTAAAGGGGAAAGCAGCCACTTTCACTGTTGGCTCAACGACCGCTGCCTCTTTTTCACGTGTGTGCTTTTAGATTTTGATCCTTCAGAGATGAGTTCAGATAGTGTTATTTTGTGCCATTCATTTCTCAGTATTTGCTGTTATCTGGTGGAGTCAGTTGCATGTGGTTCCCTTTATTTATCTGTGTACTGTAGTGTAGTAAATGGTAACTTATTTACTTACATTTCATTTTTTGATAAGATTAGATTAGATGTTGTATTGATGTGGATTAGCGTAATACCAACCATGATACAGTGTAATATAAGCAAGTGGTATAGTTATGGCTCTAAAGTTGATAGTCAGTTGTGTCTAATGCCGAGGTGTACGCTTGTAGAAATTTGCAATATGGTTTCTCAGATTTGCCTTGTTAGCCCAGATCGGCTGTGAGATGTGAGCAAGGGTTTGTGAGAGAGAGATGGAGGCCTGTGACACTCTGCACCGTACCCTAATGAGAGGCAGGGAACCAAAGGAGCTGGGCAATGAGATTAGATGCAACTCAATTCAATTACTGCTGAGCCGCCACGGGTGACGCTTCAAAACTCATCCTGTTAAGATCCGGTTCACACACGAAGAAGAGGACTGCAGCTCTCGCTCAGCTGCTGTATGCTACGCTGCCACGACATCTCATTCGCAACAGCTCTGATTTATAAGCACACAGGGCGTCATTAGGCTCTGCCAGGATTTGATAGCAGACTCTGCAATGTTATGATATAGATTTAAAAGGAAAACAGAAATATTCGAGTTTTCCATTTATACACTGCAACACAAACTACAGAGATGTTTCAAGAGTGTGTTTGAGATTAAAGGAAATCTTAACTCCTCATTTTAGCTTGAACACTCCACATATTCAAACAGTGCCTTCAGACCCGGAGGCAGAGCCATGTTACCCCAAAACCACTGGCACTCCCACTCCCCTCTCTAAGATTTCTCCAGCGTAGTCTCAGAACACTTCCTTTCTGCTTATATTAACTCTGCCTCCTTCAATGGAAGCCTGTAAGACTCCAGCTGGATTTCTGCTTCTGTTAAGTTACAGGTAAACATCTCTTTGGACTGAACACAAAGGAAGGTGTTATGTGTAACCATAGTTCAGTAGGCTCCAAAAGACAATGAACTATATTGATAGTGTCATAAAGTAACTGTACATAGCTTACTTACACAAGTAAGTTCTAACTTACTTTACATACTTTAGTATTAAATTACTCTATAAACAATATGCAACCCACTGCTGTCCCCTGTTTCTGATTTTGAAAAGTGAAATATTGTGCAAAATTGTGCATTTTTGCAGTATATCAAAATGCACAACTGGTATGTCACAATAAGTCACAACTTACTTTTCACACATTATAATTACAGTTTGTTTTAATTTAGCCTTAATATTACTGAGTAACTTGTAACCAGATACTGTAACTAAAGGAAGGGCAAGTTTATTAATATAAACACATATACTATAGATACCATGAATATCAGGTCTTCTGTATCTTGAGTTAACATATACAGTACAAATATACACATTGCACTATTCTACACTGTTTGTATGTTTCTATGTACACAGTACATAATCTGACTGGTGGCAGTGAGCGTTTACAGGATGTTAAAACTCTCCCTGACTCAATGGCATGATTAGCTCTGAAGAGCATGATCAGCAGAAGCCGCTGCCTCTGTACAGCCGAGGATTTATAGGTGGTGATAAGGAAATCTTGTTGTTGTCTTCCCTAATTTATGTAGTTGACGGTATTACATTTTTAGATGCAACATAGCTGTGGGGCTCCTGGAGGCGCAGAGGTGAATGGGATTTATAGCTTTTCAGCATGTTGGAAATAAATATCACTAGCAAAAGCGTTTATGGCGGTCTCTAGTTCTGTTAAAGAGGTTGAATTCATTGATTGGCTGAAGCTGAAATGGACTCTTGTCCAAGAAAAGTGACGTAAATCTATACAGAGAAGCACGGAACAACAAAAGTAGTTATTATTTTTACTTCTGTTATAGATGAATAAGGAGCTGTCAGTCTTGCTGTTGTCAGAATCAGTTGCCCTGAAAGGATTTTGTTCATGTTCCTTTTTGAAGTCTGAATCAATCTAACTTTTCTGCTGACTGTTGAAAAAAACGGAGCAAAAGTAATCCATTTCTGGACAGACTATTTACCACCACCAGATTCCATCTCTTAATTTCCATACAAATGTAAAACTAGGCAGGCATGGAATCTTCTGTGAATCTTAAATGAATCCAATTGTTTCCAACACAGTTCAGGGTTTGCCGGAGGCAAGAGGAGACGAACGCTGCACAAATCAGCAATTTCAAAATAAAAGCCCTGTGTGATTGAATCTGATTGACAGGACATTGTTTCATCTTTCACCTAGGAGTTAGCATAATTCATGTTTTTCATGCACGTCAGACCTCAGAAATGGAAAATGGAAATGTACTGATTTCTTTTAGACAGAACACTACAGATACTCACATACTGTATATGAAGCCCAAATCCATAGAGCATCCTCCTGTAAGCACATTCTGTATTTTCTTTTGCCTTTTAAAATCTTATGAGACACATTACTGTGTCTTTCAAGAAGCACAGGAATCAGTGATTGCACCACTATTTGCAGCCCCAAAGCAAATGTCCACGCTATCATTTTAAACCATTTTCGTGGTTTGTTGCACACCCAATGACTAGTGTGTTTTAAATGGTTCATTGGCATTTTTACCTTTACCTGCCGTATTCTCGACAGTTCCCAAACCAGCAGAGACCACTTTGACCCACTTAATCTCCATGACATCTTTTAATGTGAGAGGCTTTTATTGCTGGGAAGACTGCCATGCTATCCAGCTGGCTTGCGGTTGGTGAGGTTCTGAACATATGCCTGAGGAAAATGAATAATTCACCCATGTTATTCAAACCTTCATTCTGTAACTTCTGCTTTAGGTAGGGGAGATGTGAGGAGGTGTAGCACATGAGAGACTGCCGTTTACTGCGCTCATCTAAAAATGATGATACTTCAGAAAAACTTCAGATGTTTTCACTCAGAGGGAATTGTGGCTTTTGTCCAGGTAAAAAATCCAAGTACATTTGATGATTTTATGCCTCAAGAATACACTACCTTCACATTCTTATTGTCCCATGGTGTTTCACTTCAGATGTACAAGTGCTGCTACTTTTAAACAGTTCTGCGACCACAAAGGGACTACACGTGTACCTACACATGCCCTCAACATATCGGCTGGCGGCCAGATAACCTTGAGGTCTGTCAGGCCGATGTTTCTAGGCAGTATGCCATTGCTCCTCTGGACGGACGACAAACCGCGTGTCGGTCTCCGCTACTTGATGCGTCGCACGCCAAAAGATCATCTGGTGGAGTGCAGACACACACAGTGCAGCAGTCCCAGAGCATTTACAGAAAAAAAAGGCTGCTTCACCATTCAGATGAAATGGAAAAGAAGGCATATGCAGCAGCAGAGAAATGAAGAGAGTCCTTGTTATTTCTGTTGTTGCTGCTTCTTTGGTCAGTATGCTGGCTTTGTTGGCTGGCTGCAGCCGGTTCATAGAGATAAGGTTGTGCGGAGAAATGGCTCACAGTGAAAAAATATATGACTAATGTTTACTTACTACCCATTGTTGTTCAGACTGTGCCGGACAATTTGCATAATACCCAATCACATGCAACGATATTAATTGTCATGTAAAATGTCTGAATGTGTGCCAGAATGTGCTGTTGCTGCAAGTTTTTTTTCTCTTTTCCTTTTTCTATGTGAGATAACCACATGACGTTCGATGAAAAATGAATAAAGATATGGAAAAGAAGCTCATTGTACATGCACATGGCTTAATGAAATATCAGCAGTGGGCTTGATTTTCATTAATAACCTTCATGTTCGTTCTCGCCAGTTGCACATTGGAGAAGAGTTAAGCCATTTTTATTTCAGCTTGTGCAATCTATCCCTCCAGAAATAGGACTACATTATTCACTCTATGGTATGTGATTTGACCATAGTGTTTCTGAGCGCTCTGTTAAAGGAAAATATTTCACGTGTGAATTAATCATTGGAAGGGCTCATTCTCCATTCTTCTGGTAGCATAATGATCTCTGTCTACCACTAGCCTGGATGAATTTTTCATTGTCTTTATCTTTAAATGAGTTGGCACAATCCTCTACGGAGACACAGGCCGCAATGTGTTTCACCGCACAGTCAAAGTTAACATGTGACTGAGCTAAATGCCATAATTTAATTGATGCCAAGCGCAACAACATCACCACTGATCTTTTAATAATATGGAGATATGATTCCTGTCCTTTAACTTCATTATGATATTGCCTTCTCAATATGCAAATGTAAATTCATACACACTTACAGACTGGCACACAAAGTCTAGACTCTAGACAATATTTTAGTGGGCCTGCAGACTTTTGAATGCTATTTTAGATTGTAATGAGATGGCCTTTAACCTTTGGATTTAAGCATAAACCTCTCTAGAATAAATTAGAAGCAACTCAATTCTTCCATACCTGTTACTCTGTCTAATCCTCTGGGTCACTCTCTCTTTCTCTCTCTCTCTCTCTCTCTCTCTCTCTCTCTCTCTCTCTCTCTCTCTCTCTGCATATGTCTCTCTCTCTAGGTTTCTCTATACTGCAGGCCATCATGGAGGCAGCAGTAGCTAACAACTGGCAAGTGACTGCTCGCTCTGTAAGCAGCACAACAGACGCAGCAGAGTTCAAGCGCATCATTGAGGAGATGGACAGGAGGCAGGAGAAGCGCTATGTAATTGACTGCGAGGTGGACAGGATCAACACCATATTAGAACAGGTGAGCCTCAGACTCAATGTGCATTCTGTAATTCCTGTATAACCGAACACTTACACTGTCCATCTAGCACTTTTATTGCTTCCTGAATTAGGCACATAATTGCCAAGCAGCGTCAATTTACAAAAACAAAAAAAAATGATTAAAGGGCCACTCCACCAATTTGACATGCCTACTCATGCTACTGCTCAGCCTGTGAAAACAGGCTCAATCAAAACAGGCTGAATCATGTCTGAGAAGATGACTGAATATGACATCACTTTAGTCATCTTGAGCTGGGCTGGGAACAAACTTTAAACAAAAACTGGGTGCATGGAGTTTTAAAGATATGGTAATTTACCACTCAAGGAGGATCTAACACAAGCTGCTCTTGAGTTGCATTATGGGTAATGTAGTAGGAACTAAAAGTCACTTTTGACCATTGTTTTTTAAGCTGCTCTAATCAATATGTTTAGTATCAACACATTATTAAATGACATGACATATAATGTGAAAGGTGTTGCTTGTAGTGATACACACACAGAGAATAATCATGACTCTGCAGTTCCCATCATAAAAGAAGCTCTAAAAACCAAATATGCACTTCCTGCCCAGCACCAATCGGCACAGAGACAAAGTTTACAGTTTAGCAACTAGAGAGCCAGATTACTCCCTTAGGAGTTGGTGGAGAACAAAACAGAACTAAAAGAAGAGTGTTGGTCAAATGATACTTGACTCAAAATTTATTTTTACAAGTAGTAAAGTAAGTAGTTACCTTATTTCAGAAACAAACTGGTTTGTTTTTCCTGATATAAGTAGAGTTTGTGTAACCCCATTAAGGTTTAACAGTGTGTTACGATGAATGTGAGGCACAGCAGTAATCCTACCTGTTTGGGGATCTCAGTTTGACTTCGTTTGGTTGCAAAATTTTAAGCCGGCTTGTTTGAAAATCACTGTGTGTTGAAGCTGCCCAGTAGCCTGAGGTTGAGAGGTCTGAGCGTGAGCAGCCATTTGGAGAGACTACTGATGATGCATCCTTTTAAATCCTCTTCTAACAACCCCGAACCCCTCCGTTCCTCTATCGCGTCCAATGCCTGAGGGGGAAATGAAAGGTCCACCGGTCCTTGTAGTAGGGGAAACACAATTACCATGAATAGATGAGTGGCTATTATACCATGCATCTCCTCTGTTCGCCTGCCTCCCTCCACACTACACCCCTCTACTTGCTGCTGCCTGCTTGTAAGGCTATCAGCTCTCGAATTGGATACTGCTCGTTAACATTCATTTAGATATTGGCTTCTCTTTGACTCACAATATCCCCTCAACGACTGTTAGCTTTACTTGTTTTTTTATGAATCTAATTTGATCCCAGAGTCATAGTTTAAAGCAGAATTGCTTCAAGCATTAATTTGCTGTGTCTAATTTAATTCTTGTGCTGCAAATTTCCTCCCTTTACAATTCAGAGTCTATACTAAAATCTATTTCCTTTTTGTGTTAAGAATATGCATCAGCTTTTAAGAAAAGCTTAGAATATTCCTTGCAAATCACATGTGAGGCATATTAATGGTTGTGTCTTTAATTGCTCCCCCCCCCCCCCCCCTTGCAAACAATAATAAGGCTTCAGGGCAATAATGTCTTTGATGTTCTTCTGTTTCTCTCTTTGTTCCCATTAATGAATTCATTATTTTTCTTCTGGAGGAAGCTCTTTCCCTTCCTTCACTTCCAACTATCACCATCATACATTTTTCTGTCTAAACTTTGTTTTAGCATAAAAGGAGACAAGAAAGCCTTTACAACACCTAACCTTCAAAGCAGCAGTGTGTTCAGTTCAGCCCCTTGTTTCAGTGACAACCTCAGTGTGGGATTTTTCTTTTTTTTGTTGGAGCTAATTGAAATAATCTGGTTAGCTCTGCCAATATGGATGAGTCACAGTCATTCAGGGAAGCTGCTGGACTTCACTCTGCAGCTGCCCCCTATAGGGCCATACCATTATACACTGAAACAGGGATGGACTGTCTCCCATGAGGGCAATCACACCAATGATGACACCCACCGCCAGCTATGTGGAAACCCGCTGCTTCTACCTGCGGTTGTAGTTCTATTAGCCAATGATTGTAGATGGAGTTTCATCTTTGGAGGATAGGAGTGAGAGTGAGAACCTGTGTGTTAAGGCCAGTGTCTGTGTGTCCCAATGTTGACATGTCGCTTCAATCCGTCAAGGTCACTGCTGTTGAGAGATAATCATGATGCAGGACAGATCCAGCTAGCTGATTGCTGGGGGAAATGGGAATCAGCTAAGTGGCTTAGTTAGTCGGAGTAATCCCACCACCGAATGAATGTCTTCAGGCGATGAAGTTCGTGGAGTGTGGTGTTATCTCGAATAGGCAAGAGTTGAGCTTCCGCAATTTGGTGCCGCACTTCATTAGCCTCCGTGCCGCACTTCATTAGCACCATTTTTGATCCAGTCACTGTTAAAGCTTTGTTCCTGCTGGGTGCCATTGTTGCACTGTTTTAAAGTGTTACAGTAATGTTCACAATTGCTACAAGGGACATCCAGTGGTAGTATATTTACTCAAGTTCTGCACTCGTGCAGTTTAAACGTATTACAGTTCTATGCTACTTTATACTTCCATACCACTGGATTTCAGAGGGAAGGAATTTACTTTTTACTCACTGTTTATTTTACTGTGACTATAGTTACTTCTTTTTTGCATATTAAAATTTTTCATTCAAAACATTGAAACTATAAAACTAACAAAAATATTTTATTTATATAAAGCAGTTAAATTTAGCTCTACTGCAACCAGCTACAACATTTAATTGCTGCTTACATGTTAATGCATGAGTAATAATAATCACCCAGTGATATGTACTCTGAAACGGGTTACTCTGGATGGTAAGTACAAGTAGTTCTGACACCTGCTACTACTTCTGTATTATATATTATTAACTACATGTGGGATTTTTTACATGGTAGTACTTTTGTCATTAAAGTATATGAGTACTACCTTTAGCACCGTATTTATTCCAACAGGGTCTCCAATTAACAATTATTTTCACCATTACATTTTTTGATAAATTGACTAAATTTTTGAGTTTGAGAGCCTCGGGTGTCTTATTTTTTTCTGATCAACAATCCAAAACCCAGACACATTCAATTAAAAAAATATATAAAACCAGCTTCTTATTATGAGTGATGGGGTCTTACATAATCACAAAATGTTGCAGTTTTGTTTATTTTACATGGGAGATTTCTGTATTTGTGTGGTTTATTTCAGTGGGTGGGGCTCACATATTTCCGTGCACCAATCAGTTTAGCAACATTTGAGTGTTGATGGATTATGTTGCCCACAGTGTCAATCAAATGTGATCAATCACACCCACACAGTCCTGTTGAAGCAGATTAGCTGCGTTTTTGAGTGTTAAGCTATTAATAAATAATTTGTTTAACTTTGATTGTGAATTCAATCTCATAGAGAAATGCATAAAATTTTAATTATTTGACATTTTTGATTCATTAAAATACTGAAAAGAATTTTTGATTGTAAAATTGTTGGAGATTTATTTTCTGTCAATTGACTAATCAATTGATTGACTAATTGTTTCAGCTCTTAGTCCAACCTGTGCTTAGGTGTGGGACAGCAATTCCTTAAAATGGACAAGGGCACATCATACATACACAAAAACAATAGACGTACTGCTTTTTCAGTCGTGAGCACACTCAGTTAAATGTGACTTTTATCAGCTTCATTTATCACCGACGTGATGTAGAAACACAGTAAGGAAAGTATTTGCATACTGCAGCATCAGGCACAGTTTTGTTTACTTGTAGCTGCGATAAGAGCAGAGTGAGTCTCCCAACAAATTTGTTTTGGGATACTGAGTAGATGCTACACCCAGGCCATTATCATTTTATGCTGTAACAACCACTCAGGATTTATCACCCACAGGACTTTTCCATCAATACACTGCACTGCAGATAAATTAACCCAATAGCAATTCTTCTCTTACGACAAAAACGGGTGAGCCTCTGCCAGCTCTGCTCTCTGAATCACATCCAACGTGTTTCATTGAACCATCTAGGTTTATGATATTATATGCTGAGAAAAATGTTTGCCGCATTAAGAAGGGCAATGTAAACAAGAACTAGGATTGAGTACAAGATAATCCTCTGAGTGTATGTGTGTGTATCTGAGCCATCTATGAGATTGCACATATAGAATCATATCTGCCTTTATGCTCCTTCCTTGGTGCTCTTCCCTCCCAGGATTTCCGTGCTGGAGTCTGTTCAGAGGCAACAACCTGCTCATCACTAGTGTAAAGAGAGGCAGGCCAAAAAAAAAAATAAAAAGAAGAAGAAAAAAAATGAATGCCGTCTGGGACAGGCCCAGGGCACGCAAGCTGTTCAAAGACAGGAAGGCAATGAGCGCTCTGCCAGCCACAAAGCTGCATTTTTATTGCAGGAAGAAAAAAAACAATAAGAAGTGAAAAAGGATTCACAAAAAGAGGGGAAAAAATGAGAGGTACATATGGGGATTTGTTAGAACAACATTCTGCCGCCTGTGGAGGCATGAAGGGTGGCCACATTGCACCCCCGTCGAATATTGGAAATCCTCCATATCCTTCTTTCTGCTCTTCAATGAAGAACTCGGAGAAAATCCACAGTGGGGTGTATTATAGAATGTGAAATCTTTGTGTTATATCAAATTCAAGAAAGGGAAAGAAATCTGACTGTGGGAGATAAGAAGTGGTGGGAGAGGGAGAGAACGGATGATAGATTGCAAGCAGCTGATAAAAAAATGCCAGCAATAAAAAAAAAGGTCCTCAATCAATGTTGTGGATGACTGAATAAAAAAGGGAGCAATATCAGCATTCTGTAAACCAGAGGATGACATTTGTATCCTCATGTAACATATTGGCAAACACAGATGTAACTAGAGGTATTACAAAGTGAAATCAAATCTGAATAAATGTACTCTGGCACTCTTTGATTTGAAGTTACAACACACAATTTGCTGCATAAAACCCTCTCAGGCACTCAAAGCTCCTTGATGACTTTGACTCTGTTTTCTAGTAACACTATCTGGCATGTCTCTCAATTTGTTCTAAAAGATAGAGGAGAGAGGCAAGAGAGAGATAGCACAACCCTTCCTGCTTGAAGTAAACCCGGGTATAGGTAGTGCTTTCCCTGGCACCAACTATGGCTGTTCAGGGCCGTTTGCTAACTGCGATTATATAATTAAATGGATTAAAGTGTTATCATCAAGCAGAATGTGACCCGCTGACTCTACGACTGATTGGGAGGCTGAGAATGGTGGTCTGCGACTCTGATGATTTGCACATGTAGTTAAAACTGTATCAATAACACAGTCTTATAATAATACAGTCTGTAAACCATTTTTCTTTATCAATCTAGCAAAATTACCCCGAACATGTTCAGTGAAAACAGAGTAGGACATCTTAATGTTTGGAAGCCAAGATTTTGCAGACAAACATGAGGGCGTCTCAGCTGCTGTGTCGATGATTCCTTCCTCCCAGGGTATCAAGGCTCGCATTGTTCTATTATCTCAGAGCAATAATCGTCTGAATAGGACTCAGGTGTTTCTCAAATGTTCTGCATTTTGGAGAAAGGTCAACACTAGATGCCCCTGCCATCTTCAGGGGCATATATCGCGACTGCCAAGAAAAGCATCTCAGCCACAGCCACTAATGGCCGTTAATTAGAGAGTGCTCCACCAAGAGCACTTCTATCAAGAGCATTGCAGTAGAAATGGAGACTGAAGAAGAAGTAATTTTGTATCAAACCATACAGCTCCAATTCCCTTCCTTCCCATCATGTGTGAAGTGGAGCATTTTCGTGTCTCTACAGCCTCTAAATTATATGTAACAGTTCATACAGCTAGCTTGTGAAGACTCTTTAATAATGCAAATATATGATTCAAAATGTCATTAGGGGTTTGAGTCAGAATGAACCACTGGAACAACACCTGTATCTGCATTTTGCTTTGTATTTGTATGTGGATTGGAACATAGATTTATAAGCACCAGGAAATTACAGACAAATCATTGTTTACATTTATAAATCTTATTTTTCATTTCCAGATCATGTAATACACATTTGCAAATATTATTGAGAATATTTTCACCCCATAATTCATTGAATATGAAAATACTTGTTACAGTACAACTCTAATGATAATGGCATTCCCTAAAAGTTTGGTTATGTGATGATGTGTGTGTTTGCATTTCCGTAGTTCAGAAAGAGGCTGAAAGTAATTGCTCCTCTTGTATATGCCTCAGTGAATGGTATGTTTTTTACAATCTCTGGGATACTATCATTTTCAGTCTGCTTCTTCCTGTGCTGTGGCAAACTCCACAGTGGAAAGGTCAGAGTTGGAGGAAAACGGTCTGGCATTTATTGAAAATGTGTAGCTGTAGTTTTACATTTAGGTCTCTCTGTCTGGCGGGGCTAAGGCACGCAGAGTCTGGATGAGGGTGAAGTCAAGGTCATCTTGGTTGTCTGTCCCTATCAGGCTTGAAAGAAAACTCCAGTCTGCAAAATTCTGGCTCTCCTTCAGCAGCAGAACAAAAGGCGGTGGAGCCAGCTAGTGGATCGATGTGCAAGAGGGTAGACTGTATGAAACAGAGGAATCACAACACTAAATACTTTTCTTTTCTTCTGTGTCTCTGGGAAACTGAATAATTGGTTAGTAGGCTTGTGTTTATATGTGCTCTAAAGGCGATGATCAGCAACAGAAATCAATTTAAAGAGAATGGGAGGTGAAAAATACAGGGTGATGAAAATCCAAGGTGTCTGAAACATTTTTGAAAGATGTAAAATCTTTCGGCCTGTGTCGTTAAATATCCATTTTGATTGAACATTTTGAGATATAGCCTACTCTTAATTTGCCTTCATTTCGGGAGTGAGATACAAAGAGTAATATCACTCTAATCATGCTAGCTTAGCTGTAGCATAGCTCTATCCAAAGTTAAAACAAAAAATAAATCTACCAACAAATCTAAATCTCACTAATTTACACTTACAATGTAAAACATTTGTATTTAAATTAAAATATTCACATTTAAGTCTACTTTATTGCCTGACATTATTAATATATAGGCTATACATTTATTCTTCTTAACCACTTTTGGAGGCTAGCTATCTTACATAAACATTAGCCTTGACATTAACATTTCTTTTTGTGTGCAGATTAAGCAGACACCACATGTTAATTAGTGAGCTTAGGTGTTGGTAGGTGTATTGTTGAACTATCAGCCATGAACAGCCAGGCCTGCTGTTTTCAGTCTTGCTAAGCTAAGCTAATCACACCTCACACCAGCTCTGTAGCCGAGACATCAAACTAGGTCCGTAACTTAACAGAACTTTGAACTGCTTCTTGTTAATGCACACAAGCAAGTTAGAATGTTTTTTCCTATGTCTAATTTGAGTAAATTCTGTTTTCAATCATAGTGTGTAATTGCTCAAATAATATTGGATTGTTAATGGCTGCACAAGAGAATCACATGTTATCAATGCCGTAAAAAGATAGTTATCACCATCTGCAGCATCTGAGGGTCTTACGGAGTGAGTAGTCAGCAGTGCATCTCAACTATTAACAATAAAATCTGTGTGTCTCAACTGGAGTCGGGTCTTGCCGTCTGCCTAATTAAAGAGGTTGAGGGGAGAGGTTGGTGTGATCTGGCCGGAGGTTCTGTGTATCTCTGTGTCATCAGTGTCTTGCTGTGCTTCATCCCAAGGTTGCGGCTTGTAGCCACTGCCAGGCTGGCTGGTAGCTGTGAGTTGCAGGTGGGGGTGGGCGGTGTGTGTATGTGTGTTGAGGGGGGAGGAGAGGGGGGTTGAGGGGGGAGGCTTTCTCTGCCTAGCTCCAGGGCAGGTATGAGGAGGCTTACGGCCTGAGTCAAGGTTAGCACACGGTGAAGGAGCGCGGCGCTGTGGGGTTTGTCCAAGAAAATGCAGCAGGGCTAAAAGTCTGAATTTAAGACTAAGTAATTACAGTCTTACTAGCTGTCATCCATTTAGCTCCCATATAACTGCAGTAGAAGTGTTGCAGAATGATATTTCTTTTCATGGGGCTTTCTGTCACTTACTCATTAGGTGCAGATTGATGGATTTTAAACGCCAACTCCTGCTATTTCTGCATTATAATCAGCTCATTTCCTCTTTGTTTCTATTTCACTTTCTTGGTTTGTTCTCCTCTGTCTGACGTCCTGCAGTGTTGGAAGTTTAAAGCCTTAATGATGTGGAATAGAACACTGACCCACCCAAGCAGCTTGATAGCGTGAGTGAAAAGCAGGGGTGTGTTTGTGCTCTTTCTTTGTGAAAAGCACCACCAATTTCTCTTTTTTTTCATGGACAACCTTCAGATGTCCACAAAAAACATAGAGAAAAGGTTATTCTAAGCAAGGATGATTGTTAAATTGTTTGGTGCTACTGTATACTAGTGCACTCAGGTCAGTTCAAGTTCACCATAGCTAAATTAAAAGCAATAATTGTTGTTAAAATGGATGAAACTGAAAACGACCTTCAAATATTTTTTGCAGCATGTGATGTAAAGATTCAAGTTTTCTTTTCATCACCCTCTCCTACTCAGCAGGAATGTCGTAAACGATCCACAGTAATAAATACCCAACGTCCCCAGCCTAACACGCACACACAAACACAAGATAAACTGACAGTTTGTTTTTGTGACAGATCCAGAACATGTGCAAACATGCTGATTTTGCTGTAAACTTATGTTGCTGTGTTTGTAGAACGCAGATGAAACTGAGACATGGTTGACAGGTTTCTGCATGGCAGCCACTCAGAAGTCCATCCACAGCAGATTGCAAACTCATAACAGACCTCATCAGGCCCAGTTGAAAAACCATATCCAGCATGTAACGTCCCAAAAAAAAAAAAAAAAACCAAGACAATTTAGAGCTTCATTATTGGATTTATCTGTAGGCCGAGAACAAAAGGAAGTAGAAAATCTAGAACAAAAGGCAGCATATGGCTATATGGCTGGTACCACAGTGATGGAATGACTTAGAACACCACTTACTATTTTCAGACAGGCTGTGTGGGTTGAAACATGCTGTTACACTCTGAAGGTGTGATATTTTCAAAGCAGAGATCTACATCTTACTGTCTCACTGTAAATTCCTACAGTTGCAGAGGACTCGTATCCCTGCACACTGAATGACTTCAAAAGTGAGCCGAATCAAGGCTGTTCCAAGTTGTACCTGTTTTTCATCAGCTCCTCCTTAATGAACCGCTCCCTCTCTCGTTATTCCGTTAGCAACTTCACTTTGTTTCAGCGTCAGTGGCATCCTGCGTGCTCACAGGACATTACTGCAGTTACAGAGACTGTTGTAGCCACTTATAGAAGCGGTGGCTATTAGCTCTCATCTTGTGGGTGGTTTACTGTATCGATGTTTTTCTTTCTCCCTTAGGTTGTTACCCTGGGGAAGAACAGTCGTGGTTACCACTACATTCTGGCCAATCTTGTGAGTAATAACCGAGCCGCTCCCGTGGGAGGAAGTGGAACCCGCTTTCTGCTGCATGTGATGGGACTTAGTCTGAGCCACATAAATGTGCATGCACAATAAGTGGATTATAGGCTTTTGTATAAAAGCAAAAAAAAAAAAAAAAGCGTGTATATTTTGTTTGTTTTTTCTCTCTACTGTGTTTATAGAGCTTGTTCTGTTTCTTGCTTGCTCATGTCTTATCAATCACATACTGGCAGCCACACTATAAATCATATTTACCTAAATGAATATATTCATATTAAGGTATAAATGCATGTCCTAAGTAATAAATAAACAGCATTTAACCTTTTTAAGCATATTGGGAGGACAGCCATCTTCTCCTCCCAGTCTGAGAAAGAAAAATTTTCATTTAGCCTTGATATTAGCATGAGAGTTTTAAAGTGAAGGCCTGCTGATCCCCTGCTGCAGTTCCCCCCAACTTTAGAAGATGTGATTATGCAGCAGTCAGATACATGTCCTTGCACGGTGTGACACAATGCTGCACTTACAAAACAGCAATTTGACCATAAAAAGAAATAACTCCATGTCATGGCTCTAGGGTGAAGAAGGAAATTTAAAGGCAGCTGGAGCAGCAGAGGTTTTTGAAATGCATCAGAAAATGTTAGATTTTTCTCTCTCAATTTTTTTTCTTTTTTTCTACATATCAAAGCAATCCAAATGAAAGTAGGCCAGCTGGTTCAAGTAATATATTTAGTCTTCTGCATGATCTGACACAAACTCTAAAGTATCTATTGAATTCAGGTTACACCACAAAGTTGGAAGAGAAACATTTGCCTCGGTGTAATGGCAAACACCTGTTGCTTTGTAATTCAGCACAGAGTTCAGAATAAAAAGCACCTTGCACATTGCCAGAATAGCTGCTAATATGTTGGGGTGCTTCACCCCAGGGTATATTAAAATAAATAAATAAATAAAACCTCAAAGGAAAATCAAGTGACACATGTCCTCTCTTCTCCCGTTTCCCCTTTGTCTCATCTCAGGGATTTTCTAATGTGAGCTTGGACAAAGTCTTCGCCGGTGGAGCCAACATTTCAGGGTTTCAGATAGTCAACCCTGAGAACCAGATAGTGCAGCAGTTTATGCAGCGCTGGGAGCGGCTAGATGAAAGAGAATTCCCAGAAGCCCGAAACACTCCTCTGAAGGTACTTTACTTGCAAGGCCTTTCATTGTGCATGCAGAATACAACGATCATCCCTTCTGAAGTGCTCTCTATTGGTTCTTCTCCTCCTCTCCACCTCTGTTTGCCTTTGTCATTCCCTCTTCCTCCCACCTCCTCTTTGCTTTGCATCCCTCCCAGCAATCGATATATTGATAGGCGGTGCAAGGCAAGGTTATATTGCAGCTTCAATTTACATCTAATTAAACAATGATCAAGAAAGAAATGGATTTTGAGTGGCATTTAATTAGATTTTGTCATGGTGCAATGGTCAACAAACAAGTGGCTCAACCCTCAGGGGTGAAAAGGTCAGACGAAGTTGGAGGAGAAGTGCGTGATAGATAAATGATGCATTAATGCTCTATTTTCTGCCCCACCCTGCACTAAAAGTTTTGAAAGAGGTCCTGACAAGTCTTGGCTTTTCTAATCAAATCTGTCTAATCAAACTGTTTTTATCATAAGCAAGGGGTCTGGGCTTGCACCCCCACCACCCACACTGACCTGACCTGGGGGCAATTTTTCTATGAACAAGAGCTCATGCAAACATATTCATGATCAATGATCACATACAAATTCTACACATAGTGGTTTTAAACCATTTTTTTTTTGTCGGTATGTAGTAATTTTCTCCTAAACAACCTGATAAGGCTTTACAGTCATATCCCTGCACAGTGATACCTATTTATCTTCTGCCTCTCACAGTGTGTTCCTATCTCACTGTCACTCTGCTGTTTTTTTTGTTTTTTTTTGTTGTTGTTGTTTTTCTTCTCACTGTGTACAGTACACTTCAGCTCTGACCCATGATGCCATCCTGGTGATAGCAGAGGCCTTCAGGTACCTGCGGCGTCAGCGTGTGGACGTCTCTCGCCGGGGAAGTGCTGGAGACTGTCTAGCCAATCCCGCTGTACCTTGGAGCCAAGGCATTGACATAGAGAGAGCTCTCAAAACGGTAGGGGGGAAGAGAGAGAGAGAGAGAGAGAGAGAGAGAGAGAGAGAGAGAGAGAGAGAGAGAGAGAGAGGAAAGCTGATAACTAAAGAAAAGGCTAGAAGAAGTGAAGCAGAGATAGCAAGTGAGAGTGCGATAAAGATGGAAAGTGACAGAGAGAAGGGAAGAGAGCGCAGAGCTGTTCTCCTCCCTCTGCCCCCAGATATCTCTGCACGGAGCTCACTCAAATCCAGGCCCTCATTAGCATAAAACTACATCTTTTATTAAAGTGTATCCAGTTCATCATTTGATTAACAGACTGCGTGCACTCAAGTAGTTCCGTGGACACGAGCGCCTTAATACCAGCTATATATGCAAAGTGATGGCTATTACACATTCCCCTGTGTGTGTGTGTGTGTGTGTGTGTCTGTCATGGCAGGTCCAAGTGCAAGGTATGACTGGGAACATCCAGTTTGACAACTACGGCCGTAGGACCAACTACACCATAGATGTTTATGAGATGAAAACAGGTGGGCCGAGGAAGGTAAGACGGAGCGGTGATATCTTTCAACTCTAATCCATCCAACCGTCAAATCCAGACCTGATCAAAAAAAACAATCCTGGTCTTTATCAAGACACAGCTAACAGCTGGCACACGTCAATGTTTGGTCAAAATCGTGGAATTCAGCCAACGTGTAATTTTAAATGATTAATCGATCATCTGTGCCAAAGAACAAAACCCAATGACTGTTGGCCACATGTGTAGGCATGCCAAAACTTTGCCCGGACGCAAAGGAACGAAATGCACGACAAGCATCCACCTCGATTTAAAAGTACTGGGGGCTTTTGCACTCATGTGGGATCTAATAGGACAGGGCTGACAGGACAGTGCGGAGTAATGCTGATTGCCTTTTTCTACCTCTGTTAGGTATCAGCACTGATGAGCTATGCTAAGCATCACAGGCCCCGCAAGTCACACACGGCCTGCAATCTGATAGCTAAAAATGTCCTCTCGAAAGAATGATACAAGGCTATTTCCATGCCATGGGATAGCACATATATTATTTGACAGTAATTACCATTCAAATAACCAATTACTATAAAGGGGATCCAAAAATTCCTCTGGCACCGCTGCAGAATGGTAATTCCTAGTGGTACATTCACATTATAACCGGTACCATATGATGACCTCTGGTTTTATTTTATAATCTTTCAGAGTTCCAAGCGACAGCTGTGAATTCTTTCGTTAGCTGCATAAGAGTGGGCTCAGTCTGATGTGACGTGTGATTATGCCGCCTGCCTCCCAGGCCTCTAAAGCCCACACTTCAGTTAGCATCACACAGCCCTTACAGCCATCCTGACACAGCCAATCAGAGATGGAGAGAGCAAGGGAGAGGGATGTAGAGAGAGAGAAAGGAGGTCAGGGGGAGAGAGTGGGAGAGGCGAGGGAAGATGAGACAAGCTGGGCAGCAGTTTGTCAGGACCTGGAGCCCCAGTCACCCCAGTGACAGTTAGAGGATGAAGGTTCTTAGCTGTGACTGTCATGAGTGATGTATGGGCTGATATCTGTCCCAGCTGTTCAGGGTGAGATCAGGAATTTGCCTCTGGAGCAGCACTCCATGACAGAGCTCCCCCGAGCAACGCTTCTCAAATATCACTGCCGGACAAACGCTGGGAATAATCACTTAGAGCTTTCTCCAGTCTGGCAAGTGCACTAATTACATCCACCACTGGAACCAAGTTTGTGATGTTTGCTGCTTTCTAGCGCCTCCACTTGGTGTTTAAAAACTCTGCACTGTTGTACACCTGTCTGGCTCAAACATTTAAAGATGTGAGGCAAAAAAACCCCCACAAAAAAACGAAAATGCGGACCAGATGTGACGGGGGAAATTCTAGCCAGCAACAGTTAGATTATTGGCAGCAACATATGCAACACGTTTCATCGTGAGCCAGAGCAGCCATTATTTCAGATGGGCAAACAAACACTTGACATTGGTTTGACTTAAGCATCTGTACAGCAGAATACAGAGTAACTGCAATGGCAGGACTGTGCAGAAGAAACTGTGGAGCCACTGGAATATTATGCTAAATTATTAAACGTGTATGCAGTTCACAGGCCTGACTATCAATTATTTACCATAAAACCTGGGATGCTGAAGGAGGGAAGTTAGTCTGCCGTATGCTAATTCAGTTCAGTTCCTGCACATTTGACTATTCGAACAGATGTAAATCATGAAAACCAATAGTATATTCATAACATCTTTGATCACGACACTAACTGCACGTTGAATGTAGAAATACCACCTCTATGTTTATTCCATGCTTAGATTGCTGGGCCACTTCTGCCATTTTGGTATTCTGCTCATTCGCTGCTATTTTGGTCGAACTTTAGGGCAGAGGCAGCAGGCCTCTGGGAAATGCAGTGCTGTTTTAATGAGCCCTGTATCATGGCAGTTCCCAGTAATACTTGTGTGTCTTGTTGTGTCTCTGCTATATTCTCACTTAGATACAGTCAGTGTGTGGGAATGCATCACTAAACACTGTTTTCTCTTTGCAGATTGGATACTGGAACGAGTACGTGCGATTTGTAAATATTATGGACCCGCAGGTCTCCAACGACTCCTCAGTGGAAAACCGAACGATTGTGGTCACTACTATTATGGTACACTTTCCATGCAGTTTTAAATGTTTCACGTATTCTGCCACTCAAGGTCATGGTGTTGATTCCAATGAGTGATACATTCTGTCCTGGGCGGGTAGAACCACATCTTTTTTGTGTTGCTTTCCATCCACTCACTACATGTTGAAACAGTCGTCCCGAGTGTTTCAACTGTATCCGTGTGGGTGTCAAAGCATTTTGAGTTTCCATATTTCAGTGGCCTGTCGTAGCAGTGACATCACAATAATGGTATAAATGATAATGGTTGACTTCATCAATTACAAAAAGCATACAAACGCATACGTAAGTAGACCTGTCTGTCCTCATCAAGTAAATGTTCAATGACACTTGGGATAGACTGGCCGAAGAATGACTACAGGATGATACTGCAATGGCTTCTCCAGCTGGGCAAAGCAAAATAAACAGTATTGGAGGAGGGATAACAAGGCGTGGTATTTTTCCTTGTTATCACCTCTCCAATCTATTTTGTATTGTTCCTACATGTGTTCTGTGTTGAAGTATAACTTCCGGTCATTGCCGTAGGAAGGATCATTTTCTGGGCATTTTCCCAGACCAAAGTATGATAAACAAAATACAAAACAACAAAATACCTTAGATGTATTTATTTCTAACAGTATTTACTCAACTAAATGTCCCAGCCATATACAGCTATGCTGCAAATGTATTTACTGACTGTGTAATGGCATTATAATTGCCTGATGTAGTACCTCATTCTTTGCAAACAAACACTTTAAAATGATAAAGAAGAAAGTGTGATAAGGATCTCTGCAACTTATGCACGGTTAGATTTCATTTGTATTCCAAGGCACAAGCCGGCGTCACTCAATAGCAGGGGGAAACATTTAACATCTCAAGATGAGTAGTACAGTCAGGAGGTAAACATGTGTTAACAGGAGGGAAACACTCAGTGGCTCCAAGGTGAGGGGATACGTTCAGCACAGAACAAACAAACCATTGCTCTCCTACTTGCACTCTAATTGTGTGTGGCTGTAATGACAATGCCTGCTCTCCTGAGCGGTCCTATTGTTTGATAATGATGATGTGCTCAGTAAGAGAAAAGATGAGTTGCACTAGCGTTTTCAAAAAGAGAGGGAAACTAGCACGCTCCTGCTCCCCTAGTGTAAATATTTCATTTATGGAGGGGGGGGGGGTTCTTTGTTTGTTTGGGGGTTTTTTTTATTTAATTTTTTTGCATTTTTGCATTTTTTCTGGATAGCAACTAATAGCTTATTTTTTGTTGGAATGAAACAGCCTTTAACTGCGCATTGGTGCAATGTGCTTGAATATGTTGAGATACTATGGGCACTCTCTGATCCCTCTCCTGTCACTGGCATTTACTTATGAAACCCATCCCCATTCCCATCCCCACCCACTTCTGAGCTGACCCACACCATGGCTACCAATGACTCCCAACCCTATTAAATCTTATTCTGGCCTCCTGTCTTCTCCTACAGAAATGAAAAACTGTGATCTCCCTTCCCTTAACTCTTTGTTATTATCCCACAGAGTTGCAACCTTGCACTCAATATGGGTTGGGTACATTGGGCTTGGTGTCTGCTGGCTGCCACGGCTTGATGAAAGCAGTGTGACCACATCACGCTGCTGTTATCAGTGTATATTTGTGCATTTGCAGGGCATCATCTGTGTATGCATGATTGCATGGATGTGTTTTTAGCAGCTTATAATATTTTGAATCTGTGTGTGTGTGTGTGTGTGTGTGTGTGTGTCTGCGCGCGCGTGTGTGTGTGTGTGAGAGAGAGAGAGCGTGCACGGGCACATATGAGTGCATGTATGCATATTTCTGTATAACTGAATGTGTGCTAGGGCATGAGAGTGAATAAACCAGCGTGTGTTTGAATCAACAGGAAGCTCCTTATGTGATGTACAAGAAAAATTATATGCATCTGGATGGGAATGACAGATATGAAGGCTACTGCGTCGATTTAGCATCTGAGATTGCCAAACATGTTGGAATTAAGTACAAACTGTCTATAGTAATGGATGGGAAGTACGGAGCCCGAGACCCAGAGACCAAGACGTGGAACGGGATGGTGGGTGAACTGGTCTATGGGGTGAGTACTGGGAGCCTCGATTTCACTGATTACATGACAGTTTGCAAGGAACTTCAACATGAGAGGAGATCTCATTTTTCTGTCTTATGGTTATCACCAACCCATTGTGAACTCATCAGCTCTTGCCCAGTTCAAAGTCTAATGCTGTGTCAGGAAGCTCAGCTGTGAGTGAATTTGTCAAATGCAGCCTCAAGCATTGGGGAGTTGGTGATCATCTTGAGACGGAGAAAATGAAATCATTTCTCAGTGCTGTTCATTGCAATTAATCCTCCTTGCTTAGTTTAGAGAGCTGTCTCTCCCTCTTTTACAGTCGAAACAGAGGTAGGTACATGAAAACAATGAGTCCATATGGCAAACACACTGTAATCACTTTGATGAATGAAAGCTTGTATGCCTTTGAAGGGATTGTGTAATTATGTTCGATGTTTGATGTGTATGATGAATATTGCCACATTGTAAATTCACAGCTGAGAAGGTCTGCTTTTGAATCAACAGCTAAATGGTGGTTTGCGGTTTGAAACAGCAAGGTCCATATGTGTTGTTCTCCATAAAGGTTGAACATCTGACATTAGGGAAGGGTCACGCCGTGTTTTACATCTGACAGAGCGCTCCGGCTCTCCCAGCACCTCACAAGCATTTCTAAATTACCCACCCCCCACCCCTTTCTCGCCTTTCTCTGAGGCCAATAGTTGAACAGGGGCCAAATACAAAATGCATGAGGGTTAGGCTTCCTCATCTGTTCAATTTCCCAACTATCAGCCTGAGAGATTGCTTGGTTTGATGTGCTATCGCCACCAAATTATCTTTCAAATGGGAAAAGTCCACTCCCTGCAGATGGAAGGTGAAAAAAATATCCCAATCACGTCGCTGTCAAGTCCTTCCAGGCCTGTAATTTTACAGCAGGTGGGCTGAGACTAATAGTTTTGTACATTTTGACCTTTTGACCAGTAAATTAATTTGATTTTAGTTGTCTTTTAAAGGTTAGGCCCGAGGCTGCTCTTTATTGCTTTGTTTCCCTCACCATTGATTGAGTGCTGCTCACGCCTGCACGAGGATTAAATGGTTATAGCCCTTCACAGTGTTGTGTTGACAGGGTAAAGAAAAACAGTCATGTTTATTGGGTCTATTTGTGTTGCTCCTAGTTTGACCTTGTAAGAAACATTTTCTGCTTTGTGCTGCTTCAATCCAATGTTTTCTCAATTTCGACATAAAAAAGACAATACAGCACAATACAAAGAATGGCCCTTCCCAGAGTGGCTCCTTTGAAGAGGAGCAGTTATTTAATTAATCACACACACACTAGCTGCAGTAACACTGTCTAATGTGATTAATTATTTTCTTCTGCTTTTACAAAGAAACCCATTGTGATTTCTAAAAAGGCAGCACCACCTCCATGGATGTGTTTTGATAACACAATGTGATTGAAGCGGCAGAGCAAAGGAGGGAGATAAAGAGAAACAGCTTGGAAAATAAAAAAAATAAAGCTAATGCCAGAATAAGCTGTGTTTGGGAAATCCAGCCTACTGAATGGCATGTGGCTTGCTGATTATTTTGTTTACAGCAGCTTCTTTACTGTACATTCTGCAGTTTAAAATACAGCCATTTATTGACAATGGTTAAACTTGTATTAAACCTCAGTCAGCTGACTACGTTCTTTTAATATGTAATTCCAATGTAAACAATTCAATGACTGATTACAGCTAGAGTAACAAGATGTAGCATGAAACTGCTTGTTTTACGGAGTTGTACAATTGAAAAGTTTTCTCCCTCAGTTCTCTCCTTGGGTCCTGATTAAGGAAGCATTTGGTCAAACATGACTCAAACACCCATCTGTCTCGGTGGATTTTTTTCCAAGCTGTCTCTCTGAAAGTCTTGCAGTCATCCTGCGAGCTTTTTCTCCTTCTTACCTTCCAATGTTGCAACATATCATTAAAAAAAATCTGATTCATTTTACAGTTTGAATCTCAGATGTATTAGCTAACATCCCAGGTCATAGCACAGTGCAAATGCCACTTGGCTATTCCTGTGTGTTTGTGTGTGTGTGTTACAGCCAGTGGCTTTTTTCTAATAATCATGTGTAAAATGTGTGATAACAACATTGTTTTATTATCTCTCTCAAGCTCCAGTCACTCACACATACATTTAAAATGACCCATTTCTTTATGCAGGTCATGACTAATGCTTACTGTGCATGTCCCTGTTTCCAGAGAGCAGATATAGCTGTTGCACCTCTCACCATTACTCTGGTTCGAGAGGAGGTGATAGACTTTTCCAAGCCCTTTATGAGCTTGGGCATCTCCATTATGATAAAGAAGCCGCAAAAGTCCAAGCCTGGCGTTTTCTCCTTCCTGGACCCGCTGGCCTATGAGATCTGGATGTGTATAGTGTTTGCCTATATTGGGGTGAGCGTGGTCCTGTTCCTGGTCAGTCGGTTCAGTCCTTATGAGTGGAATCTCGACGAACAGGACGAGACCAAAGACCCACAGACACCCCCTGATCCTCCCAATGACTTTGGCATCTTCAACTCCCTCTGGTTCTCACTGGGCGCCTTCATGCAGCAGGGCTGTGACATCTCCCCCAGGTGGGTCAGCTCCTACACACACCAGGAGTGGACAGCAGAGAATAGTACAAAAACCATAAAGTTTTAGACTAATATCAAATTTTAAGTGCAAGTGATGCGATTCACATACACAGAGTCACTTACACATCTTTATTTCATGTCCTCTTCCTTTAGGAACTATTTGAAGCTGAAGTCATTTCACATTTATTGCAGCCATTATATGTGTAATTGCATTTGTCAGTTTGTATGCTGAAACTATTATCACCAAAACTGTTTCATCAATACTTTCTTCAGGCTATGAAATGAACTTTGACCCAAATTGTTTCACAGCCTATTAAAGACTTTTTAAACAACTACTTTACTTGGAAATGTGTGACTTAAAGTGTATTAGTATTAGGTTGATTTACAAGGAAATTCTGACGATGCTATTAGGTACAATAAACACAACTGTTAGATCTTAGCACGTTGATAGGCACCACATTCCACTGTGTAATTACATTCTGTGTTTCCCTACCGTCAACCTCCCTCTTTTAGGTCTCTGTCGGGCCGTATCGTCGGTGGTGTGTGGTGGTTCTTCACCCTCATCATCATCTCCTCCTACACAGCCAACCTGGCTGCCTTTTTGACAGTAGAGAGGATGGTCTCTCCTATAGAAAGTGCCGAAGATTTGGCCAAGCAGACAGAGATAGCATACGGCACTCTGGACTCAGGCTCCACAAAGGAGTTTTTTAGGGTGAGTAGTAACCAGAAATGGTTTGGTTTCACACTCACACAGCTTCTTACTAATCAGCCAGTGGCTCTTTTGCTTTCAGCCAAATAGAAAAACATGCAAAGGCCTAAATATGTTGCACTCAAGCCTGTTGCATCACAAAAAGCTGCTTTGTGTAGCGTCCTTGATAAACTCCTAACAGCTTTCCATTTTGTACCTTTAGTACAGCCTTCTTGACCCAAACAAGATTGCTCCAAATGAGGCATGTTGACAGAGAGGCAGTTCTTGAACTCTTATGACATAAATGTGAAATTTATGCGGCAGTACTGCAGTGTGCGACCTTGAGGCACTGGGGCTGTCAGCAGAAAGTGTGATAACAACGTGGAAGACTCAGAGGTGATAAAAACAGGAGGCTAATCAAAGCACCCACATCAGGCTCAAACTCAGAAGGGTCAGTTCATGAAATATAATTAGCTAGCCAGCCATGGCTGGCAAATTGGACTTGATGAAGAAGAGCCCTGTAGGTCAAACAGAGCAGTCTGAAAGACGGTTCAGATGGAATAAGCAATATGTCCGTAGGCATGAGGGACTAGCCTGGCAATTAAGTAATAAATTAAGTAAAATCTGAAGCAAAAGTATATTAGTGTCTGAAAGGCAGCCACATGCTCACTATGCAGGAGTTTGAGCACTGCATTTAAAGCATTCTTTAAAGCGATCAACCTTCTGCTATGAAATTCATAGATGTCTTCGCTTGTGGCGTGGCTACATCAGCAGTTAAATCCTCTGCATTTGCAGAGCAATAAGTTGAAAAAGAATTAATAAAACAGCACTCTGCCTGTGATGACGAAAAGGCAATATGACAGTCTTTTATCTTACCCTCCCTCATTACTCATCAGCAGGAGAGAAACAATTCATATGCTTCACAGCTGCAGCTTGTTGGCAGAAAGAGCAATTCATTTGTATTACCCCTGGGTTGAATTTCTCAGAACAACAAAATGCAAAATCAAATCCATGTTTTTTTCAGACAAAGGACAAGAGAGAGTCGGCAGAGTTCGATATTTAAAAGAGTTTTGTTTTAAGGCTGTACACTCTCAGGAGCTGCTTGTAAAAGACTGTATACTGTGAAGATAATATATCCTGGGAAACATGGCACATGACATGCATGACAGGAGCACTTAATTCTCCATACAACAACTCACAAAGCCTGTCATGGCTTTTTCTTTCATCAGAGATGCTGTTTGGGTGTATATACAGTATATGTCTTTGCCTCACAGATATGATGGATGCCAATTACAGATTAGGTTTCCAGCCTGACAATGGAGCCACCACAGGTCTGCTGGTGGAACAATCCAAGAGGTGATCAGGGAGGCACAGTTTTTCCTGTATTCCTGTGTAATGAGTGTCCTAGTTATATCCCTAAGTCTTCAAATAGGAAATGACATGTGTGAACTGCAATTCCAAGGGACTTTTAATTAAAGCTGTAGAGGACTGACAAGGAAAAAAAACACACTGATTAATAAGAGTTAAAGTTCTATTTCAGATTTGTTTTTCAGGAAATACATTCAGACTTAATTAGACCCATACGGCATCAACCAGCTGGAAATTTTAAATCAAGTCCAATGTTTCAAACAAGACATATGTCATCATCTCTGCCACCCCGGGCCATTAATTTTTGATGATTTCACCTGGTTTATTTTACAAAGCTGTCTGTAAAGTAGATCTAACTCGGTAATGTTGTACATTTGTAAAAATACTTTAATAAGATACATTAACATCAATATGGGTTGTGATAATAAGCTACAAAACCTTTTAACTCTAATTTTGATTTGTTTTTTGTTGTTCTTATCGTCTTCATCAATTATGTTTTGGTTTTAGCTCCTGAAAAATGGACAGTTTGGATATACGGCTCATTACCCGACTGTGACAATATTCACATCACCGTGAGAGAGAAGCCGTAGAGGAATTTTCAAAGGTGGTTAGAGTAGATCCCCCCCAGAAAGCCCCGATTCTGCTGCTCACAACCATCTAGGACAGCTGGCCTGGGAGCCCGACGACGTGCCCAGTGCAAGCCTGAATGGCTCACGGCACTTGGCAGTGCGACTCTACCCGCACTTGGCTCCTCTTCCCCAGACTACCCTGCTTTTTTGGGCACCCTCTTATTCTCTGTCTCCTGCCTGTCTGTTGCTTTACCTTGAGACAATGCGGGACAATAGCTTCAAGCTTTGTGTTGCCCTAACATAGCAGCTGTCATGCGCCGCTGCACCATTGTGATTTGTTTCATTATATTAATTCCTGCCATGGACATTTTCATACATTCAGCTGAATATTTGTGTTTTTGATGATTAGAAAATGATGAGTTGTACCGGCGAGGCCATATTTATCCTCTTGATGAGGTTTTATTCCATCAAAAGGCTTGGCTCGGTTACATTTTGAAATGTACATTTAAGGAGAAACTGGATTGTAATAATGGCTAATATGAGAAAATGGGCTGATGTGGCTGTTTAATTACGTGTAAAGACCGGGGTGAGACCATCAAAGACAGCCACGCTGCGGTCCCATCATGCACCTCATTAAACAGCGCAACAATGAAAGAATGATAATTGTGCAGAGAAATGAGACCACAGCATTGTTTTCTGTTCCCCTCAAAAGATTATACATTAACCAAAGCCTCAACAGCAAACATCAAGCATCTTACTGATCTGCAGGTGTGGTGGAGATGGCAACAACAGCTTGAGTGCAGTCACCAATGCATTTTACTAAGCATGAAAATCAATTTCACGTCTCAGCTATTGTGGCACAGATACTATAGCTTCTTCATGGTCCAACACAATGTTTAATAAGTAGTTTTTTTATGCAGAGCAGACCTGCATTAGGCCAGGGTTGCGTGAAGAGGAGCTAGAAAGGAGATTTGTACAAGAAATCCTTAGGTTGCCCAGCAATCATATGCAGCACACTGTGACGCAATTCCCCGAGCTCTTGTCACTATGTGGTTCAGTATAGTGTTGAGTGAAGGGGAGGCTCCTATAAAGATTAGAGCCTGTTTGCATAAAAGAGAAAGCTGACAAAAGTGATGATAGACTAGTGAGAGATAGGCGTAACCTCTGAGGGAATGCGCTGTCCTCAGAGGGCCTCATCGAACTTTAGATGAGCAGCAACAGCAGGCGAGAGAGGAGCTATTGGAGTTCAGCAACAAGCATCAAAGACAAGTGATTGGTATTCAGGGCGTAGCATGTGGCACTTCAATGACAAAGTACACCCCCAGAGCCTCAACTTTCATTTCTGCATACTTGAGATACAGGTAGTCCTGGCATACAGGATATTGAGGGAAAGTGGTGATGTCCACAAACCAAATGGAAGGGAAGTAAAGTAGAAGGAAATGTAGTGGTGGGTGTTTGAAGATGGCATTTAGATACACATAGCAGTGGAGCGTATGTGGGAGAGGCCATAATGAAAGCAGCCTGCGACGCCAACGGAAGAATAAAAAATGGGCTGCAGTTCGAAGGGTAATGGACAGAGGTCTGGAAAAGTTGCATAACTCAAAATCAATACAGATTAAGTGGTTATTTAAAATGAAGAGGGCGATTTCTTTGACTTTGTCTTTAATCACTTGTCCCTTCTCAAACATTACAATGTTGTTGGAGACTTCTGGAACACAAAATCTCCAATCTCATTTTACTAATTGAGATTTAGTAAGGATTTTTGAAAATGCAGAAAAGAAAATCCCTCTTGTCTTTCTGTCTTTCTGTCTGATTTCCTTCTGTCATCACCAAAGACTTTAAAGGCTTTATTTTTTCTGCCCAATAAGCATTTCATCTCTAGACTGTCAAGAGATTCTTAAAAACTATAATGCAGATAATAATGTTAATTCATGCCTCAATAAACGTAACTATGTAAAAAAGATAACATAAATAAATCTGTAAATAACACGAGTACCATGTGATTTCTAACAGTTTTAATTCCACGGCTTTAGCATATTTGACATATCAGATTTGCATCTCACAATCCCAAATAGGTGGCAGCCTAAAAGAGATGGCCAGTAACTTTTTTTTTTCATCATCAACAACATTTATTTTACTATTTATTGTGTGTGAATAACCTAGAAGGAAACTCTCCAATCTCGTAGTGAATTACAGAACATTCTTAGCATATGAGTAATTTATTAGCGCTTCAGTAGTAGTGCTTAAGTTCTGAAGCTGCCCTCAGACATAATCCTAAAACCGTTACATAGATCCATTTAATTCTCATAGTGTCATTTTCAACTGCTTCAGGTAGCTGTTTTCAGAAAAAAGCTCTATAAATCGACGCTACCTGCACAGCGCCAAACAGCACATTGTGGTGCATTTAGCAGCTACAGAACCAGATATTTCCCTCAGGAGCTGGTGGAGACTAAAAACACAGCCAAAAGAGAGTGAAAATTGGACATGGGAGATGAGAAACTTGGCTTACAGCTCAAAAATCAGTTATTCCAAGTTTAAGAAAATAAAACTTTGTCGATGCCCCCGCCCCCCCAACCCCCGGGCAATGCGTGCACCTAATTGCAGATACCCGGATCCAAGGAAACCTTCATTTGTATGTGCATGCATTAGTGTGCCTGAGTGCCTGTGCGCTCATTTCTGCATGTGATTTGGCCTTGGTGATTCTTGGTGATTCTCCCCGTGAAGAATAATAAGCACTAACCTTGTGTTGCTAAAGACAAGTCCTGTTCGCGTGGAATGACAGGCCTGAGTTTGTCTTTATGTCTAGTACAAGACAGCAGGAAACTCATTGCTTCTAACAGATTTACAGGAGGAACACCTACGCAGATGATGTAACTGTCTCGCTTAGGTAGGAGGGTTGGCTGAGATCGACTATTCAGGTTCTTCCTTGTGAACAGAGCAACATGATGATTGCTTTATCATAATTTGAAGACATTTAAAGGAGGATGATTATACAGTTTGCAGAAACCAACATAGACCTGTATTTATTTTTGCTTTATAAAATAGCTATTAAATGTAGCCACTCCCTGCTAATTGTATGGGAGCTCATTTAGAATACAGCAATATGTTCTAACAGTATATAGCAGTATATAATTGCTCAACAAATTGCCTATTCATTGATGATGGACTTTGCTGTCATTGTCCCCTAATAAAATGTTTAATGACCAATGTAGACCAGAATGTGAATGATTATATGTTAAAGGAGATGAGAGTAGATGTCCAGTGCATTACGGTGTTCGTGTGTGTGCGCTGTATGAGTGTGTGTGAGAATGTGTGTGCCAGCAGCCAATAATCAAATATCTCTTTTCCCCTGCTGGGCTTTCTCTCTGTATCGTGTTTTTCTCTCTCTCTCTATCAGAATTTGCCTTAAGCATCTCACTGGTGACTTTAGTTGCTGTGGAATCAGCCTGTTTAGGTTTTGGTCGCGATCTCTCTCGTCTCCACTTTGATACTGATGAATTGACTTCATAAAGTACTGAGGCAGCACACTCTGTCGTCAGTAATCAATGCCCAGATCCATTCTTTTCTCTTCATTTGAGGAGGCATCTGGAGCCTTCCCACTGCCGAGCAGATGAGCCCCAGGCCTATGGGGAAACTGTCCTCCAAGCTAGTGTCCTTTCCATGATGTCTGACACGTGCAAATTGAACCCATTAAACAAAATTGTCAACATAAACATAACATCTGACTGCCCGCCCGCCCATTGTATTTTCATTAAAATAAAATGTCCACCATCCAACTTCAAGGCTTTTTCATCTGAGTGGACAACATTCAGCATGCAGACTTTTAAATTTGTGTTATGTTGCTGTCTCATTTCATCTTCACCCTTGGCCTGATGCTCTACAAACTAATTCTATATGATTACATAAAGCCAGTGAAGCACTTCCATTAGGGGAAGGTTAATGCTTTTGTTTATTAATAGAAATGCATTAGAGGTGAATATATTAAGGGGAGGTTTTACCAATTCTGGACAGTGATGAATCTGTGTACTGATCATGGACCATATAAAGATGGTGTCCACTTCAAATATCCCAGATATGGGTGCTGCCATCTTGTGCTGGTGACATCATTTGGAGCTAGGGTCTGATGCAGTAGTGATCCACGGTGGAGCATTGAGTAAAAAATCTCACCCCTTTATTATAACATAAAATAAACAAAATTATCAGAAAAATGACACTTGAACACACATCAGCATGATAAGAAATACGTAAAATGACCATTGTTGGCAACGTTTTATTTGAAATGTTCTTAGATTTTTTCATTTGACTCATGATCCATCTGCTAACATGGAGTGGGCGGAGTTGATGAACTATACTGCAGCCAGCCACCAGGGGGGCGATCAAGAGGTTTTGGCTTCCCTTTTAGGGAGCTGTCATTTCGTCCATCTTTATATTCCATCTATGGTACAGAGACATTTTTGGTATCTCGGCCATGCAGAGACGCAGGCTATTCACGTGCAGTTATCTAAGTGTTATTTATCTTCAACTTTAAATAATAGAGGTTTACAATACATTATCTTTTTTCTAGTATTTCTAGTTGACTTTATGTTTAAGTGTTGTAATTAAAAAGCACAATCAATTAATTTAACATTTGATTTTGATTTATGAGCAAATACCATCAAAACTAGTGACATTCTAAGAGTGAAAATGGTTAAACATCAGCATGTTAACATTGTCTTTGTGAGCATTGTTAGCGTGCTGATGTTAGCATTCACAGAGCTGCTAGTGTGGCTGTAGACTCTTATTCATATTGCTTAAAAAAATGACAGACAAATATCTAACTCTAAAAATTGTTGCTGATTACTTTTCTGTCAGTCAACTAATTGATAACTATTAAATGAATTGATGACGATAACTACAAATCATTTCACACGTCACTCTTGCTAAACTGAAGACTGAAAAACACTGAAGTTTCTCTGACCGACGTTGGCGTATCAACAGCATGTCCATATTCCATACACAAACCCTTTGGTTGACAGTCGATCCTTTGAATGAGCCAGTTCTTGAAAACCCTCCAACCCCTTCGTCTTTTTCTGGCCTTCACTGAGAGTTTTATATTAGATCCAGTCTGCAGAACACACAGTGCCACTTGGGAGCTGGCTCATCACTGCTTGGACCAGGATCTGTTCAAAGTGTGAAATGCCTATGCCAAAATAAATCCAGCGGCATTGAATAATTAAATTGATGCTTATTATAGATAGTGCTCAACTCCCACAGATTTTACAGGCTCGCTAAGCCTGACCCCCAGGCACTGGGGAAATGCTCATCTGTGTCACTTTGTGATGGGTCGCCTTGTGCCTGTGTAACCCGCTTTCTTGTGCACTGCTTCTTATGCACAGTGTTGTTGAAATGAATGACTGTAATAAGTTCTACAAGTTAAATTAAGACTAATAAACCAAGGCTCAAATTCACTAAAAGAGATTGGTTCAAATCTTTTGCAAGTTTTCATAGACATTATATAAATTCTCCACAATTCCCTCTTACAAATGTTAAATTATTGATTTTTATATGTTTCCATAACCAAGTCCACAAATGCCAGTATTTCTCCTAAAACCCAATTTGCACGACATTGCTAGGGTACAGGTGATGTGTGATCCTCATTCTCAGTGAATTTGAGCCTCAAGCTGCAACATAATATTTAAAGAGTACATTTATGCTGATGAAGACAAATGGATTTTGTAAATTCTTGTACTTCATGATCTTGTAAAAGTCAACCAGCTACATTTTCTGGAAGTGTTTAAAGATATCACGCTGCCGTTTTCCGAGATGTCTATAAATACTTCATGATGCCAGTTTAAATAAGTGATCATTAAGCACAGAAATCCTACAAAATCCAGTAAATGCATATTACTTTTTGGATGTCTAAACTACTTCTCTTCTCATTTCTTTTTCTAAACAGCGATCCAAAATAGCAGTATATGAGAAGATGTGGTCATACATGAAATCCGCTGAACCCTCAGTGTTTGTTAAGACCACACCCGATGGCGTAGCCCGGGTACGAAAGTCAAAGGGCAAGTTCGCCTTCCTCCTCGAGTCCACCATGAACGAGTACATCGAGCAGCGGAAGCCGTGCGACACCATGAAAGTGGGCGGGAACCTCGACTCCAAAGGATACGGTGTGGCGACGCCCAAAGGCTCAGCATTAAGGTGGGTGGGATAATATAACAATATTCTCCATGTTGTTATAGTATTCCACCTACCCTGATGTCCCCCTGTTGTCATTCTCTTCTCTTCCTCTTCTTGTTTTTTTTACGGACACAGAGGTAATGGTGGTTTGTCTTTCAATGCACTTGGATACAATGGTTAAATAACGATAATGTGTTTGTAATATCTTTATATATATATATATATATATTTATATGACAAGAGTTGCTTGTTTCTAGTAGAGGAATCAAATCCAGATAGCAAGGCTAAAGCTAACAATCATTTCATATTTATTACTCTCTTACTGTTGCTTTTCTCTCTCCTTCAATCTCCTTCTGTCCTGTGTGATGTCCTACCTGACTGTTGTGTTGTCACTTTTAATTTAACAGTTCAATGGTTTTTTCAATTTAGCCTTTAAAAGCTGCGCTGTCACTTGTGACGAATGTTAATTGCATGATGTTTGTTGTTGTTACTTTTCTTCTCAATGACAAGTGTCCCCATCCCGCACACTTCAGTTTCTAAACTACGTAACCCTTCATGCCACCTTTTCCAAGATTTAACACTGTCTTAACCTTATATGAGCCTTTCTTATTTCTCCATATTCCTTAAATTCTTAAACAATTTGTCCTTTCCTAGTCCATTCTGATTGATAGATATTCTGTGCTTAAGCCCCTGCTTTGACAGTGGTAGTCTCACTACCATTGACTATCATTATGATGCTTAGTACAATTATTACTTTGCATTAGATTTCTCACGGACCTGTGCATTTTCTTACAAGTTATGTTTTATCGTTTCAAGAAATGCTGTTAACCTGGCAGTTTTAAAACTGAATGAGCAAGGCCTCTTGGACAAATTGAAAAACAAATGGTGGTACGACAAGGGAGAGTGCGGCAGCGGGGGAGGTGACTCCAAGGTCAGCCTCGATGTCACCACAATCGGGTACCATAGTGCAGAGTAATCGGCAAGGCTGTTACAACAACCCAACCATAACCAAACCAACTGTCCGCCCCAGGCAACCTGCTGCTGCCCCACAGCAGATTACCAAAATAACTGCTATTCTGACCAGACGCTTTAACAGCTCAGATCAAACTGAGGAGCCTTTGCTTAACCAACAGAAAAATTATATTTGTGGTTGTTGAGACTGTAATGTTCATAGCAAATATGAATTAAGATAGGAGTTTTCTCTCTGCATGACACACTTTGAAGTTACTGGAAATTCTCAGAAAAGGGAGACTATTAGGTGAATGTGGCTGCCCTGCAGTTGTGAAAAGCTGAGCTTTATTTTTTCACCCTTGCACATGTGTAGGGCAGATCACCCAATCCCAGATGTTATGACTTGGTCTGGGCAACTTTGACAGGATGAAGTTAATGAAGTCACACGCGTTGTCATTAAAGTTTGCCAGTGAATATCTTACATTGAAAAGGCCTCCAGCCTTCCTTCCCGAAGGTGAAGTTTGCTAATCCTGTAAAATACAAGGCTTCACAGTACTTCACCGCACAGCTGCGTCACATCCGTGACACTGGCCCGGAACCCATGAGCTTTAAAGCCAACATGATAAATTCTACTTAACGGCAAAAAAACTCAAAATGGCTGCTCAGCTGAGGCCGACAGGAAAGCAAGGGGAACAGCGGCGTCTTGAGGGGACTAAGCATTGCAGGCAAACGTGAGAATTCTAATTAAACAAAAGACCCATGATTTATTTTTAATGCGATATCTGATAAACCACCTGAGGTTTGATTCTGCTACATGCAGTTCCTACCCCAACTCATTAATAACCCAGCTGTGACCCTTTTGACCATCAGATCTCTCCCTCTTATTCTGTGGTTAAATGATGAATGATTTTTCCATTATGGAAGCTAATGGTGCAAAGTGTGAAACCCCACTCACTACTTAGATTATCTGCCATGAAGCCTTGTGCTATTTTCACTAGATTACACATGTACGCTAGTAGCATTATTTTCTTTACAATGCAGGTCAGTTTAATGACAGATGATGATGTCAAGCACGCATGTGATGATATAGGTCAGGTAATTGGCTAGATTACAGAGAAGCTGCAAGGTCTGCAGATTGTGTCATTACTCTCTTAATGTCATTTGTCATGGATTGGCCGTAGACCCCGATGAACATTTAAGCAGCAGTGAGTCATTTTTAAAATAACAGGCTGCATGAGGCACAGATCAAATAATGTCTAACTGAATGTGTGGGGTTCATTTCTGAAAAACTCACCTTTTCAATGCTTGCATTGCTAGCATAGCTGTGGTCTGTAGTCACTGAGCTCAGGAGGCCTCCCTACTGAGAGCTCATGCTCAGGAGCATGACAATTGAAGCAACTGTCTCTTGTGCTGCCATTGATCTTGTATCATGCACAGGTATGTACTGTCTGTCTGTTTCCTGGGTAGTTTTGGCTCCCCGGGACTCAGTGCGAAGTCCCGATTAGGTGGAATAAAGTGGCCCGGAGCGCCGTGTTCCAAATGGCGCATCGCTTGGCACTGTCCCACTCACGGCCCCGTGTTTCAACAGACATCTGGAGTTGCACATAATCATACACACAGCTGCATGCACACACAGTCACACACGGTTAGCACAGCTCTCTCCTGCCCTCAGGCAAAACACAGTGCAGCCTTGATCGAGTTTCAGACACAGAGCATGTTACAGGGTAATTGCATTGTTAATCAATGTCTCTCCGTACCATCACAATGGTTTGGTCTTCACAGTCCGCTTCTCCAGATTGGCTATGAGGGGTATACAGTGGTGTAATCTTCTCCCAGTGCATTATGCATTGCATGGATCCCCTTGGGGGACATTGTTCCCAGGGAGTAGTCAGGTCACTCATTTATCGATGTACTATTTTTCTATGCTTTTCACTTTTACACAGAGAAATTGACCTGAACCACAAACGATCCACTGTTACATTGTGCCGACAAAATGTTATCTTTATCCGGGCCTTTACAATATTTTTTGTAGCGCAGTAGAATAGGAGGATAATTTCTATTTACTTAAAGTATTTTGGACGTCATGATATAACTCCTAGAGATATTAGAAAGAAGAAACTGCTGTTTCAGACATTAGATTATGCAACTACAGGCAAATTTGAGAGGAATTATTCCACTGATACTTTCGAGCTTAGTCCTGCAGCTCTGTGCAGTTTGGTTGGGACACACTTCATCTCACACTAATCTGGTGTAATTGGGAGATAAGGTTTTCTTAGCGATATGTCGAAATAGAATGCCCAAGAATTAATTAAGCTGTCACTTTTGGGCATAGTTACTTGGATATGAAATTGGTTGTAATACCTCCACAATTGATTGTTGTCATGCTGGTGACAGTAGTATTAGCCATCGCAGGATAAAGCTTATATTGTGGAAATGGAAAGGTAGTCTATTCTTTTGGTTTTTCTGTTTGTTAAGACAAAGCTCCTGTTGGACTGAACTTGTTAAATGCTGTTTAGAAAGCCCCTGTGATCCGATACCTGCCCCCAAACTAATAGACCCCGATGCTTTTTAATAATCATAGACTTGCAGATTGTGCTCTCAGTACCTGCTCGTCGCCATGTTAACAGTGTCTGCCGATTACTCAAAGCGATATGGGTAGGTCCTGGCTTTAGACTAGGGGTTATAAAGGTAATAGGTAGAATGTCTGCTATCTGTGATGTTGACATAGCCAGGAGCCCTGCTTTATCGCTTTGTAAAGTATGTAGTAGTTTAAAAGTTGAATAACATAAAATAACATAATATAATGTTATTTATGTTATTTCCCACGTGAAGAACTCCTGTAAACCTTGCAGTATTGAAACTCAGTGAACAAGGCATCTTAGACAAGCTGAAAAACAAATGGTGGTACGATAAGGGTGAAT